>BJBW01013405.1:9532-31966 GCA_004320125.1 Scolopax mira | reverse complement strand
TGGAGCCCCTCTGCTCCGAGGACAGGCTGAGGGAGCTGGAGTTGTTCAGCCTGGAGAAGAGGAGGCTCCGGGGAAACCTAAGAGCGGCCTCCCAGTATCTGAGGGGGCTACAGGAAGGCTGGGGAGAGCCTGTTTCCAAAGGGCTGCAGTGACAGGACACGGGGCAGTGGGTTTAAACTGAAGAAAAGCAGATTTAGATTGAAGATTAGGAATAAGTTTTTTCCAATGAGGGTGGTGGAGCACTGGAAGAGGTTGCCCAGGGAGGTGGTTGAGGCCCCTTCCCTGGAGACATTCAAGGTGATGCTTGAATGTCTCCTGGGCAACCTGGTCTAGTTGGGGGTGTCCCTGCTGTTGCGGGGGGGTCAGACTAAATGGCCTTTGGAGGTCTCTTCTGACCCAGATGATTCTATGATTGATTCTAACACCACCACTAGTGCTTTAGGACAGGCTCACACACGGGTAGATGGGAGACCCACTACCTTGCAGCAGGATTTGGTGGGTTGACCGGTTTCAAAGTGTTCTGATCGCCTCTTAAACAAGTATTCTTTCAATCGAGGAAACCCGCCTCCGGACATCCCCAGTTTAAATTCCAGATTTTCAGGGAAACCCAGGAGTCTGGGGACATTTCAGGCTGATGTTTATGCTTTGTGGCCTTCGTTCAGAAGTGTTAGGCGCTACATAGAAAATGCCTAAAGTAAAAGATTTTAGGGAAGGGTTCGCCTTTAATTTTGTTTACAAGATGAGAAATACAGTCCAGCCTCCAGCCTTTCATCAAGTTACTGTTACCCAGGCTCAGGATAAACAGTCTGTTAAAGTAGCATGATAACATGCAGCTTGCCAGGGGTCTGCTTCATTCAAGTCTCACCTACCAAATGTTTGGGTCAGGCCAGCTCTGTTCTTTATGTCTTTTTTTCTAAATTTTTTTTTTAGCATTCTGTGAGCTTTCTAGGAAAAAAAAAAAAGAATCCTCTTACAAGGTCCTAACTCCTACACAAACAACACTTTTGATGTGCCGTTCAAAGCAAATCCATGGGAGAAGGATACTGTTAATGAAACTCGGGAGAAATAAGAGGTCAAGTGACGTGCATAAATAGACTTTTTGGTCTCTTTGGAGCTCCTGTTCAAAGCCAAAAAGAATTTGTCTTCACAAAGACACTAGTTTTAACTTTGGAGATTGCTCTTTGAACCGGAAGGAATTACCTCATACTAGTGGATCGCGTAAAGACATTTATCCACATCTTTCCAGTGCTCCCAAATGTATCCAAGGAAACCTCCTGATTTTGTCATATACTTTTCCATACAAAGGAATAACCCCCAAACCAGTATATTTTAACCTTTAGTGTCCTCTAGACTTGTGACAGCATTTTAGCATGTCAGCAGCAGAAATATTTGTAACATTGGGTGAATTGTCATTGTTTGTCACATAATAAAACTTCACATTGGGCAGTCCTTGAGGGAATACAAGGACTATAGGAAAATTCAGTAAATTTTAAAGAACTTCAGCTGGTAAAAATTGATTCTTCCTGAAGTCTGTCCAATTTCACCTGGCAGTCTTTTGAGAGTGTATCTCAGGTGGCACCCGTGGCTTCATACAGAGGTGAATGTCGATCAATATGTAAGTCCTAGACCTCTTTTGTTGTTCCATGGGTTCATACATTGCTTCTGAATGGAGTCCAAGGTATTCAATATGAGGAAGAGGTGCTGGTGCTATGGAAGGGTTTACACGGGATGTACACTGGACAGGGCTATCTTTCTCTAAGGAACCTCTGTTTCTAAAAATCTGCTGGGATTTTGTTGGTTTGATTATTTTCTCCCAGAGAAAAGTCTGTTATATCACTTTCTTTTGCACATGGCCCACTGCTTTTAGCTGACATTCCACCCTCCCCTTCACATCCCTGAGATAACGCCAGCACACAAGATACCACATGTCTTGCAGAAAACTTTATGCCCCAGACAGTTTATATGGGAGATGCATGTGGGAGGTTCTTATCTGGAGGCTTATCTGCTGCTTGCCGTTGGGATGTCTGCCATGTATATTTGGTGACGAGTAGGACTTGACCCACTGGGCTGGCTTCAGGAACAGTGTGGTGAGTAGGACCCGAGAAATCATCATCCCTCTGTACTGAGACCTCACCTCGAGTACTGTGTTCAGTTTTGGGCCCCCTACCACAAAAAAGACATTGAGGTGCTGGAGCAGGTCCAGAGAAAGGCAACAAAGCTGGTGAGGGGTCTGGAGCACAAGCCTTATGAGGAGAGGCTGAGGGAGCTGGGGTTGTTCAGTCTGGGGAAGAGGAGACTGAGGGGAGACCTTACCCCTCTCTACAACTCTCTGAAAGGAGGCTGTAGAGAGACGGGGGTCGGTCTCTTCTCCCAGGTCATAGATGATAGGACAAGGGGTAATGGCTTCAAGTCGCTTCAGGGAAGGTTCAGGTTAGATATTAGAAATATTTCTTCACTGAAAGGGTTATCAAGCATTGCAATGGGCTGCCAGAGAGGCACCTTCCCTGAGGCACCTTTAAATGCCCTGAGGCATTTAAAAGACAGGTAGACATGGTCCTCAGGAATATGGTTTGGTGATTATTATTTGTTATTTCTTATTTATTTTTTTGTCAGAGATAGGTTGATGATTGGACTAGATGATCTTTAAGGTCCAACCTAGACAATTCTATGATTGTATGATCTCAGACTAGCTGACGTCCTTCCAGAAGGAAGGCATTTCTGGAGCTGATCTGCTCAAGCAGGGCCACCTACAGCTGGTTGTCTGGAACTAAGTCCAGAAGGCTTCTGAATATCTCCAAGAATGGAGACTCCACATCATCTCTGGGAAGCCTGTGTCAGGACTTGTTCACCTACATGGTAAAAAAGTATTAAAATTTTTAGTTCTGACATTGCTGCTACAGCTTGCCACAACTTCTCTAAAGTATCAGCAGAAAGGTTTTTTGTAGAGTCAAAGAGGTCTAGCTTCCATTTTGAGAAAAGTACTTGGAAGGTACAGAAAAGCAATTTACTGCAGTCCTTCCTGCTTTCAAGACTGCAAGGACAATTATCTCCACAGCAATGGTGCCTCCACAGGTAGCTCCTCCAAGAGCACCAAGCTTGGCCATTGCTTCATGTGTATTACTTGGGAATTAAAAGGCCAGCCAAGGGATCAGAAAGGGCAAATCCTGCTTGAACAAGCACCTCTGTAGCATATTCCAGGGTAATCCTGTTTTCCCAGAAGTCTTTGGCCTCAGATACTGCTCCTGGGATTTTGAGGGCTTTGTCTTCTTGGAGGAGAAACTGGGTTGCAGAAAATTAATGCAGGTGACACAGGAGCCCAAGAAACAGTTGTTGTAGAGAACAGAGGATACTTGCCCTCCTATAGACATGCTCAGACAGAATAACTAATAACCTGTCATTCATACCCAGTTACATTCTGTGTAGAAAACTATTAGTGTAATGGAAATTGTAAGCTTACCTGAAGAGGTTTATAACCAACAGCCTGTATGACATTTGATGTAAGTGCATCAACAGCAAGACAGAAAGACTAAAGACAATGGGGTAAAATCCCAAGCCACCTCCAGCAAGTCTTCCTATTATTTTCACAGTTCATATTCTCCCTGCTTTCTTAGGGATGAACCATAGTGTGATAAAATCTTTGAGTGAAGAACCCAAAACCCAAGCTTCCTGACAGAGCCATCTAATACTTTGCATTTACATAGCAAATCAGAAAAATAAAATGGAGAGAAGATACTGAGATGGCTGTCCTGCAAGAAACCCTACAATTAGAACTGAGAGCACCATTCAGAAGAGGAGATTTTGCCTTATTACTAAACCTTCAGATCTGTTTGCCAGCTTGCATCCTGGCACTATGAGGTAAGACATAATAAAGGAAGGAAATTAAGAGAAAAGGAAGAACATGCTATTTCTAAGAAATAGTTCTGGCTGTAGTATTTGTTTAATCTATAACCTTTTGTTTCCTACCTTGCAATGGAAAGCCTGACCGAGAATTCTCAACATATAAACACTTGCTTTTTTTCTCTTTGTTTTTAGTATGATGACTGTTTATTGGCTTAGTTGCAGAGCAAATTTTGGACCAACTGAGAAACATATAATGGTCTGGTTTCCCAAAAGCAGAGAATCCAAAGACAGTAGTGTGTGCAGGCAGTGCAGTGTGGCTTATACCACAAGTATTTACAGTGTTTCCTGATGAATGACGAAGTTATCCTATGAGGACTGCTATAAAAATAATGCAAATTTTGGAGAAAAACTCCCTTCTGCCTTTCCCTTAGTGGGCATTTTCTAATGTATGCCCCACAAGAAAAGAAAGAAAAGGAGTCATCCTGCCTTTTTGAAAAACCCACATGTATCACACTTGCTTGAACAACATATTACATCTCCAAAACTTATATTAGCAGAGGAACAAATGTGACTCCCAAATTGTCTTTGCGGATGCTTTCTGCAAGAATCTCTTGGATGAAGGTGGTCTCCTTACACCATCACAGTCCTTTTCTTACAAAAGATGCCCTTTAGAGAAGGTACTACTCAGCAAAGTCTTCATGCCATAGAATGACTCAGATGACAAACTGATTACAGAGCCCAAATGTCCCAACAGCAACAATGCCACCTTATTGTCAGGGACAAGAAGGAATGGTAGCAGGGCTACTAAGACAATCAATGTATTTTGATGTTCCACTGCCTCAACCACTAAAGAACCTCCCCGTACAATTTCAGGTAACATCAAGGACAGTAATTTGGAGGAAGAAGGACATACGGATTTTATTATTGCCCATATCATAGTTTCCTGCTTTTTGAAGATAGATGCAGTGTCAGCAATTCTCCACTTAAACAACTTGAACTTGATAAAGTCCTTGATAAAAGTCTTGCAACTTCCTATAATGAGTCTTTCAGTCTATTAAGGTAGAGGTGATCTTCCCTCTTGACATGAGGACATGAATCTCTTAGAATGTTGAGGTCAGTACAGAGATGGCAATTTTGATTTCTAGGTTTTTGTTCTATTAGCTGTTCCACCTTATCCCAGTTTTCTTCCTTGTCATCCAAGGAGAAAAATAAAGAAAGCTACGAAAAATTTTGCAGGTTTCTTCATTAAACTCTTTCAAAACCTGCCTGTTTGGGAAGTCTTAATGTACAATGGCTTTACTGGGTTTACAGACCATCTCCTTCCTGACAACTCAGCAAAGTGATAGAATGGTACAGAAACCCAAGTAATGCTTTTGAAGATTTAGAAAATTAGTTAACCTTTGTAACAATCACCAAAACATCTTTTATTGTGAATGACTTAAATGTTAACTATTAGATGAAATAGCCTCTGAGATCTAAACTGGACTCAGTTTGAATCAAGAAGGGTGTCTCATAGTTGTGTTCTTACAGCATTTGTAGCAGATCTATGGAAGCTGCGTTGGTGGAGGACTTTAGAGAACTATGAAGGCTTGTTTTACAGGTGGTTACAGTCATGGCAATCATGAGGGTTTTAAGATCATCCATTGTCTGTGGATTTATTGATGATAACCAAGTATCATGCTATAATTTGGATTTTAAAAACTAGAAATTGTTATGCTCAAAATTTTGTTCACAGGCGAAAAAGGAACACACATTACATGTAAAGACAAGAATTAGCTGTTGCCATAATTAAAATCTTAACAGTATAACATTAGTAGTCCAGATTTAATTATTACAGAGAAAGAAAGTACAGCAATATATTTGCAACTGATCAGATCATTATTTATGATAGTGTTGACCCCTCTCCCTGCTTCTCTCGGCCCCAGTGTAGGTAGTTTCATGCTGATAATGGCTGGGGCTGTTACAGCAAGTCATCATCAGCATTTGAAGGCTTTTTCTGGGAAGAACATGATGTTGACATTGATGGTTTCTTCCTCTTCATCCCAGGATCCACCTGGGGGCATTTTAATATTTGCTACTATCCTTTTACATCTTTACTTTTTAGCCACAGACACCCAATCAATTAGAAAAATTGCGATTACAATTAAACCAAATAAAACAGCTGTAGGCAAGTCACAAAATACTCATACAGAGCAAGCCAGAAAAGTCCTGAGGCCTTGCAAACTCAATACAAAGCTTGTGGCCTATTACTAGCATTGGCAACAGTATTACACACTTAAAGAACAATAAATTTCATATATTTTTCAAATGAAAACTTCAATGATGAATGGTTTACTTCTGCTGTTGCTATGTGAGCTATTCTTGTCACTAGAAATCTTAATTGCCTTGCACACCACATCTGCAATTCTCTGTCCTGCAAAATGTTATTCTGTACTAGCTTTAATGCTAGGAAAAAATAAAAAATAATGGGGAATGTAGTTGAGTGGTGTTGCCTGCTCTAGAAAGAGTTTGTGAATCTCTACCCAAAAAAAACCCAGTAGCATTCCCTCCAATTTCTGTGATAAAGCTCTTCAGGGGCAGAAACAGAGGTCAGGCTTGCATTCATAAATCTGCTTCCAATTAATGCAGGTGTGAAATGAAGGTGACATGCAGATAATTGAATGTTGCTGTTGTGGTTATATGGAGAAATGCAAGCAAATTGTGTACTGTGGACCAAACTCTTTTCCCTCTGGAAGCTATCTGTAATAGCAGAATAAATCACAGCATAATTGAGACTGGAGGGCACCCCTGGAGATTGTCTATCCCAACCCCATGCTCAGAGCAGGGTCGAGTAGATTGCTCAGGCTGCTCAGGACTACATCCAGTTGGGTTTTGAATATCTCCATGGATGGAGACTTCACAGCTTCTCTGGACAATCTGTGCCAGTGCTCACAGTAAAAAGTTTTTCTTATATTGAAGGGGAACATCCTGTGTTTAAGTTTGTGGCAAGTGCCTCTTGTCCTGTTACTGGGCACCTCTGAGAAGAGTCTGGCTCTGTCTTCTTCACCTACCCCCTGTCAGGCATTTATACACATGGATAGGATCTCCCTGAGCCTTCTCCTCCCCAGGTTAAGCAGATTTGGTTCTCTCAGCTTCCCCCTGTATATCATCTTTGTGGTCCTGTGTTTGACTCACTTCTGTATTGCTGAGTAGTAGTCCAGAGCTGGACCCAACACTCCAGGTGCGGCCTCACCAGTGCTGAGAGAGGGGAAGGGTCACCTCCCTCAACCTGCTGGCAGCACTCTGCCTAATGTGGCTAAGGAGACTATTTTCCTTCTTTGATCTAAATACACATTGCTGGTTGATGCTTAACTTGGTGTTAAATGACCCCCTGAGCCTTTTCCTGCAAGAGTTTTGTGTCGCTTGCAAACTTGCTGAGTGTGCACTTTGCCCTGTCATCCAGGTCATACTGGTATCAATTCCTGGTATACACCACTAGTGACCAGCCTCAAGCTGGGCTTCATGAAGCTGATCACAACCCTTCAAGCCTGGCAGCTCAGTTAGTTTTCAGTCCACCTCACTGCCCATTTATCTGCCCATTCAACAGCTTTTCTATGAGGATGTCACAGAAGACAGTGTCTAAAGCCTTGCTAACATTGAGATAAAAAGCACCTACAGTTCTCCTCTGATCCACCCAGTCAGTAATTTTGTGATAAAAGCTTATCAGGTTGGTCAAGAAAGATTTTCCCTCCACAAATCTGTGTTGACTACTCCAAATCCTCATCTTGTCCTTAACATGTTGGCCACAGATAGCTGCCAGCAGCTGGAAATTAAAGGCTAGAAATTAGGTGTTTATTAACTTCAATCACACTTTCAGATTCTTCAGAATTTCCTTTCAGTTGTTTTTTCTAAACACTGGTGTCCATGATGTGCTGGCCATCAGAGCACGGAGCAGTAAACACCATTCCTTTGTGTTCTCCGCTGGCTTCCAAGTATGGCATACTTGGATGTCCCTTTACAAATGAGGACAAGACTTATAGGGCACTGGGAATTACTGCAGAAAGAAATTAGATGAGAAAAGATAAATGAGAGAATGCTTGAAGGGAAATCAGAGCTGGAGCTGGGAGTGGGGAAGTGCCAAAGAGAGGTGGAAAATCTAGGGAGAGATTGAGTCTGTATGGGGATGAAAGCTGAACACAGGAAATGTACGGGTGGACAGGTGGAAGATTACTGATGGTCAGATGAAGAATCAGAGATAAGCTTGGTGATAGGACCAAAGATAGAAGCCTCCCTTCAGGTAGTTGTAGAGAGTGATAAGGTCTCCCCTCAGTCTCCTCTTCCCCAGACTAAACAACTCCAGCTCCCTCAGCCTCTCCTCATAAGACTTGTGCTCCAGACCCCTCACCAGCTTCGTTGCCCTTCTCTGGACCTGCTCCAGCACCTCAACGTCTTTCTTGTGGTAGGGGGGCCAACAACTGGACACAGTTCTCGAGGTGTGGTCTCACCAGTGTCGAGTACAGGGGGACGATCATCTCTTGGGTCCTACTCACCATGCTGTTCTTGATACAGAACAGAGAAAGAATGAGAAAGAAAAAGTAGCACTAGTAATGCCAGTCTACTGAGACCTCAGGGGTCACAGTGAGATTAGCCATTGAAGGCCTGGGAATGGACCTCACCATCTCTCACTATCAATCAGAAAAAGCAGCTCCATCTCAAGCATTCATTACTCGTTCCTCTGATTCCTCTGGACTTCAGAGGTGTTGTTAGTCCTGTGAGTTTTATTTCTCGTGAGAGCTGGAAGCTACATTTCCTGAGGGAAGGATGAGTGTTCCTGGTGTTGTAGTCTGTTGTGTAGGTGTGCGTTTTGATTTGCTCCTGTGAACTGTTCTATACATACTGCCAGGCAAGATACATAAACATGGCATTTAAAAAGAAGCAGTCATGCTGCATGCATATTCTCTACATCTAGCTTCATTATCAATAACTTTCTTACAGTTCCCACTGAAATGAAAACCATCTGCGTCTTAAGTATCTATAGCATTACGTAGTACTAAAAAGCTGGAGGAAAAAAGATGCCAGATTGTACAGAAGGGACTCCTTGCTGGGGAACTGTAACAATGCATTGATTAATGCTTGTATAGAAGACAGTCATGGTAGTGATCAGCTCCAAAGAAGAGCACTGGAGTAAATTAATAACCTCATCATCAGGGCATGGTTTGAACAGCCTACAATGAATAAAGCAAAACACCAATATGCTGAGTAATGAAGAAGAACAGCATTACTTCACACACATCTACAGTGAGGATGCAGGATCTAGGGGAAGAACAGCTGTCATGTAGTAAAAGAACAAAGCAGGATTCATAGGTCCAAGGAAACTGAGCTGAGGCTGAAGGAGCAGCATTACTCCTACCACTGCCCAGCATTTTAGGGGTGCATCCTGAAGCCCTCGTTCTTGTGATTATAGCTAGTTGGTACAGGTTAGTAAGAAATACACTAGAAAGGAGAAAAAAAGGAGGAGAAATAATTTCAAATTATTTCTTTTGCTTCATGCATGTTAAAAAACCTATAGATTCAAAGAAAAGAATGAAGGTCATAAAGTATCAGTACTGCCTTTCTCAGTAGTATTCAGGTCAAGTCCGGTAAACTTCCCACCACGAACATGTAAAGCTCTCATCCAACTGCATCTTCCAGAGCTCAGTCCTCCCCTGAAGAAGGCCAGCCCTGAGGCTGACAAAGTCCCGGTACTCGCCTGGCTGGGTGGGTTAACCTGGGTGCTTGCCACCTCACAGAGAAGGACAGGAGGACACCAAGACACACACTTGTTTCATGGCCCATAGTCCCTCTCTTTCCTTCTCCTTGGCCCATGTCTTTTCTTCCTTGTTATTTGGGTATTTGCGATATCCCAAGGATGTGCATACTCCATGCAGTGTGTGACTTCTGAAAGAGATGCAAGCACAGGACACATATGTCATCCTCATGGAAACAGCTGTACCAAGTGAACTTTGCACCTGGGATCTTAGCATCAAAGGATTCAAACGTCCTAAACAGTAAATGGAGATCAGGTGAAGCCAGCTGTCATGCTTTAACCTCAGCTGACAATTGGAAACATGCAGCCACTTGCTTAACCTACCCCCACTTTTTATTGTCCTGAGACGAGTGGGGGGAAGAGGAAAAAAAGGAGAAAAAAAAACCCCAGCTCATGAGCTGAGATAAAGACACCTTAATAGAAACAGCAACACAAAAGGAACCATAACAATGATAATAACAATAATAATAATGACAGGGCTTACACTCACCATCTATTGAATTGGCACCATCCTGAGCAGTGATCATGGATTCCCGCCCCCTTGGCTAACTGTCGTTTATATACTGAGCATGACATCTATGGTATGGAATATTTCATTGGCCATTGCATCTTTCTGTTTATGCTTCCATGGGAAGCTGCAAAAGGTCCTTGAATAGTGTAAACATCACTTAGTAACAACTAAACCAATAGATGTTATTGACATTCCTTTCTCGGCAATCACTACAAAGACAATTAACTCTATCCCAGTTGAAACCAGGAGACCAGCCCTGTCTCAAAAGTAGTGCCACTACATTCTCCCAGTGTCCATTTCTTGCTGAACAGTTGGGCAATTTGATTTTGCAGCAACTATAGATTGAGGTCTCTCCAAATGCAGCTTACTACACAGTGCATTAATCCAAACTCCAGTCTTGAAGCCAAGATACCCTGGGTAAAAATACGTGTTTTGGAGAAATAACTAATTTTCTTGTGGAAACCACCACTAACTAGCAAAGCCTTCAGGGTTTCCCTTTATTAGCAGAGGGGAGAACAAGGGACAGGTGAGAAGACACATTATGCTGTGTTTATTAACCCTGTGACATTCTTCCTCCTCAACAAAGCTGTAGGACAAATGTGGGTTTTTTTCTTTTTCATTTCTCTACCTATATTTTTGGTCATGTTTTCACTTCTTTTGTCTGGGAGAAGCATAATACCCAATTCTTCATGAAACAAACCAACCAAATTGTTCTGAGTTCTTTAACAACAACTTGGTACCCTTCCCTTGCTCACCCACCTATTTCCAGTTTCACCATGTACTCCATTTGCATATGGATGAAATGCCACCCTGCAAGTGAGTCTATGTGAACCTAAATCTTCAGGTCCCCACATGTCAGAGGAAGGAGGTTCCCTACAGTCACAGAAGCTGGCTGTAAGGGATCCAGGTACTGCTGGGGAGAGGAAGGGTACATGTGCACACTTTACACTATGGAGTAACAGAAATTTGGGGATTTATTTGCAGTCAGTTGCTGAGGTGTGCTTGAAACTGCAGCAGGACCGCATAAGGTAGTGAACATGCCACAAGACTATGGGCAGGCTGCCCATCAGTCTATACAGCCTTTCATTTTCCCATTCTGGTTCAAGCAAAATTTGCATACTATGTCATCTAAATAGCTTTGGGGATCTGGATGTCAAGAGAAGATGTGAAGATGTGTGACTATGTCATCTGGAGCATGAAAAATAGTTACCAAAAATTACAGGTATCTATTATGTTCAAGGGCTTTTTTGGATTTGGATCCAAAAGTGTCTTGAGTCAATGTATAATTCTTATCTTTTTTTCCCTTTGTTTAAACTTAAATCTGCCTTTTGGACTCTTTCAAAAGTGCTTTCCAAATCCCTCAATAATCACATTGATGCCATACTTGTGGCACTTTAGAAATACTAATTCTAAGAGTTACCTTTCATGAGGCGAAGGAAACAGAAATGCCTCTTAAGTAACTACAAAATGCCACAAACAAAGAGATGCAAGTTTTTCCCCAAAGAATGTTTCTTTGGAGATTCAGCAGCTGATATTCTACTGAACTTGTTCTGCCTCTGGGCAATCATAATAGCTCTCAAAAAAGTAATCCACACCAAAGCTTTGAGCTATAAAGCAGAGAGCTGCAGGAAATTAGGTTTATTTTGCTGTTAATGGAAAGAGACAAAATCCTGCAGTAACTTAACTGTTTTTCTCATTTTTAAATGATTGAAAGAGATTAATAAAATTTAAGAGACAGAATGAACTTGCACTTGCTATGAGCATGAAAGGGCACTGTATACTAACAGTAGGTTTCTGGGATAACCATAAAGCAGAATTTAATGAAATTGCTTCAGAGAAATGCTGCAATAAATACATGTAATGAGCCAGCAAAAGGAGCCAGGAGTCAAGGTACTTCCATAGATATGAGTCAATAAGTCCATTAGTGAAAGGAAGAATTGGATCTTAGAGACAAAATTGTTTAAAGTGATCAGAAAAGAGAACAGAAGTCATTTGTGCAAAATTCCACCAAGAAATCTTTTTTGTCTTTTTCCCTCCTGGTGATATTAGAATATCTGCACTTTAATAGAGGTCTGAAGAGGCTGAAAATGGTAGTTAAACCACTATGCTTTTACTGTCAGCCGGAGCAGCTTGAAAGGTGATGTGTGACATGAGCTGAGGCTGTTCATCCCTCCCCACCTCCAGTCACCTTTCCTTTATGGCTTTTATGGAGCTGGAAGAAACTGGTGGCACCTTATATACACCAGCCAGCTACAATTTTCTGCACAGAAGTAGTACAAACACACTGAGTTTGTGATGCAATTCGTGTCCCCTAAATTTCTTATCTCACTGATATTTGCAATATTCTAGGCAGCTCCTATGCAGGGGTAAGAGAAATTAGAGTACTATCAAAGTGCTTCAAAGTAACTGCTTTTGCTTGCACAAGGCAAATGCACATCTCTGGACAGTCACTTGTATGTCTAACTACATCACCTTACCTAGAAGGATACGTGAAAATCTGCTATAATATTTCACAATATATTAGCATTTAAAAGGCCCATCTTACACATAGTCAGAATGTGAAGGCATCTATTTCTAAGACATGACGCTGAATTAGATCATCATATGCAATGCATTCATCTGCTGCCCTGTAGATTGTGGAAAGCAGTATAAACAGAACACTGTAGAGAGGACATATAAAAATAAGACATCTCCCTGAAATCAGTCACTGCACAGCATGGAACACAGATGTGACGAGTCCTGTCTGTGACACCAAATGGCTTTGTAAAGTCCCATGCTGCATTTTTTTTAGGAGAAGTCTCCAAGGAGTTCCAAGAAACACTCTCACTCAAAATAAATTACAGGAAGGACTCTCGCCTAAAGCTTGGAAGCAGAAAAGCCAGCCTGTGAAATTAGGAAGCTGGCAATAGTAATTATTTCCTTAGAAGAAAGAGGTTTTTGAAGGGTATTATACTTTAGTAAGTACTTTTTTCTAACACTGAGGCAGATTTCAGTGTCTAAGTGGTTAATTACATATAATTTCAGGATGTATGAATGTTCCATTTTCTGGAACTGCCATTTTTTCTGTCAAGTGTTAATGGATGTTGGGGGAAAAATATCTTAAGCAAACTGCTATGTAAAAAACTAAATCAACGAGCAGACCTTTGTAAGACTGGGAGTGCCACGAGATACCTCTAATTACCAGGTCACTGACAACCAGAGACCAAGGAAGACACTTTGAATTTATTTTTTCCAGATTTCCCCACTGCTTCCTTCACAGCATCTATGAATGGTAAAAATATTAGTCTTCACCATAAAAGGAAGTTAAATATAAAGCACAGTTAATCCATCAGTTAAAAGAAACCCTGAACATTGTATGCATACTGCTGAATCCCAATTTTGGACAACCGATGAAGAAAGGCTGGGCAATAGAAGGACAGTCGAAAGCTCCAGTTGCACATCTGTTGGATGGAAAAGGCAATGATGGGTGATTCCCTGGTCCATGTGAGCCTGAGGTTATGTTTGCTCCCAGCATCGTGACTCTCCTATCGCTTTTTTCTTACCCTGATTATTCCTCTTGCAAAACTTTTTTGCAGAGGCGTATGCCAGCAATACCATCTGCTGGCTAAAACTAGCACTGTCCAGAGGAGCAGGCAAAGGCAGTGGGCTGACAGCCTTTCAACTGCTTTTCTACCTCTCATCCTTCTGCCCCAGGAGGGCTCCTGTGCCTGGGGCAACAGGCAGCAGCACCGGGAGACCGCTGTGGCAGGGGAAAGGCAGCAAATCCCTATCTTAGCTTCCCAAGGCAGAAATTGATTCAGTTACTCCTATCTCACATTTCTCTCAATGTACCAGCTTTCACATTACAGGAGTTGGGCTTTTGGGGGCTTTTAATCATCACTCTTGAAAGAAAAGCAATGCCTTGCATGAACACCTCTTTGCCCAGCTGCTCAGGCACACAGAAGAGACAAACTCTGGGCTGTGCACAGGGATCAGGCACCATCCTTTTTCTATATCTCAGGAAAAGAAAAGCTCTCTGTGTTATGCCCTTTGCCGGATCTTTGCACGTAGCAGTCGCCCTGCAGGATTCAGGATAATTCAGGATAAGCATACAAAACAATTACGATCATTTTTACAGAATGAGATAACTGAAAGGAGAGAGCATGTGCATGAGATAACTGAAAGGAGACAGCATGTGCAAAACCCTTTCAGGAACTGAGCAGAGGGTGTTTTCACTAGGTATTTCTTTTGGATTAAGCTGTCTGATTATATGAGCCAGGAACAGAAAAGTATCTGATAAACACTATTGGACACACACCGAAAGCAGCCAGGCAGTTAGATAGCCCTGGCCATTTTTTTTTCTTGTTTGGTGGGAGAGGATGCTGTACTTACTAACAAAATCATGGTATTTGGTGACCCAGCTTCCATCGAAGGAGTGGCTGAAGATACTGTGAGTCTTTGGCTTGGGGAAAAAAGAGGTTATGTCAGAGGGATGAGATAGAGAAATATCAAAGAAGTAGCAAGGAGAGAGTAAGGAACGATTTTCTTAGATAAAATTGCCTGGAAATTCTTGCAGAACAAATGCAAGTAACCATCGATACACATAATATGTGGTGGAGCTACAGATCTCCTCTTTATAGGGTGCCATGGATGCTGAAAATTTACTTGGCTACATGGTGATGTAGCCAACCATCACTTGGCTACATCAAAGCAGTGATGCAGACTACCATGACAGTCCCCCAGGGTGCCCCCAACCCTGCCCATGGCCCAGGACCCCATTTCAGCCCCCTGAATATCACCAATATTCATACCAAGGCATATCTTACATACCAAGGCACTATCAGTGAGAAACTATTACTGAAATAAAGTCACACAGTCTTACTCTCATCACACCCAGATGAATTGGGTGTGAAAGAGGGTTAGATTCATCAAAAATGAGAGGAACCTGTTTCAAAAGCACCAGAAATAGCAAAGATAGAGGTTGAATCTACTTCATTCTAGAAGGGGATTTGAATTTGCTTCTATCATCACCTCTAAAGAATATGTCCCAATAGACCAACTAGTGGATAATATTGTTCATATGTTTTATTCTGTTCCTGTGCTTCATTTGGATTAAACTGTTTGGGGCTGGTTTTGATTATTTTCTAGACTCAGAAATAATAAAAACATTTACAGCTTGAAAGAGAGAAAAAGCTACTTCTTTACCTTTGCTCTATGAGGAAGAGGTTTTGATTAGGATGCTTGTCTGACTAAAAACTGACTGGGAGCTATGAGCAAGTCATCCCCCTCCAGAAACCAGTGAGCAAAAAGAGTAATCTGGGAGGATACCTGGAGATCTCCCAGGGCCAGAGGAATGCTTTACCTCTTATACAGGATGAATGAATAGACTTAACTCCAGGGAAGTCAGGATGTTATCGCACCTTGGAATCACTGAGCTCTGGAGTAGAAATTCTTTTATTGCCTCTTCTGAACCCATGAATATGAGTGCAGTTATTATGGAAAGGGGGGGTCTAAAGTTCTCATCGAAGACACTTGGAAAAGTGGACATGCCACCTACCAGTTTATAGGAAAAATTATATCTAAGCACTTAGCTAAAGAGTTTGGCGGCCTCAGCCTTCGCACTCAGCGTAGGGGTGCAAGGATGGAGTCGTGTACAGGACGAGGCACCTTTGGGGAAGACTGGGGAGATCACATCAGTTGCTGCAAGCCTCACTCCACACAGGAGTTTGCAACACCAACAGTTCCTGTTTTGGGACAATCATTTAATCAGAGGCAAAACCAACACTTTTCCTGTTCCCCAAAAGACTTTAAGAAAAAATGCAGGACAAGACGACAACACTATATTTGCCGTATTCATAACATTTTTCCAGGGGCTGTATGAACCTTTGGGATTCAGAGTGATTTCACGAGACAAAGAGCTGCTTTAACTGCTACCACTGTATTTTTCAGACCAGAGAAAGAAAAGCTCTAGGGATTTCAAAAGCCCCAGAGTCGGCAGAAACTCCACAGTTTAATTTGCGAAGTGAGACAGCTGACAGATTACAAACTCAATTTTACTTCACAGGCACTAGAGCCATGAATCTAGCCCTGTGTCTCTTGAATCAGTGATGATTAATGAGTTTCAAGCCCTTTAAAAATGCAAAGGGCAGTAGTTTAGAAAGGAAAGGCTTCACCTGGCATAGAAAAGAAAGAAGATTTTGTTGCATGCTGACACCAACCCAGGTAATGTCCAGGTGTGCTGCTCCAGCGCTCAGGTAGAGCTGGAATAAGGGTTACTCTGTTGAATGGGGATAAAAGAATTTGAAACATTTGTCTTCCCAGCAATAGTTCACTGCTGTCATTTTAAAGAAAAGTGGACTCCCCAAGGCATCCTAGAGACCACTTTTGCATCAAATGTGCGCATGAAAGTCAGCATCCCTTGGAGCAGTGAGCTGAGCAATGTATCACGGAATGACAAATTATCGCTCACTATGCAGAGAAATAACTCTCAGGAATTTTTATCCAAAGCCAGCAGGGTTCTGGCTGGCCTAGAGGCAAGGCAGTCTCCATTTTGACAGATACAATGCATGTGTTAAGTGAGAAAAAGTGGCTTTAGGAGCATAAAGTCCTGGGCCTATGGCTCTCAAGAACATGGGATTGTGGAGTATATCCCATGTTTAGGGATATAAACATTCTTTTTTCTCTCTGCTAGCACCACTGTCTGCTATTTTGCAGCTGGTCTGTTCCATTTTGCTCAGTAAAGTAAAATTTGTGTATTTTTTAGTCATCGTGAAATTAATTCATATCAGTGGAGAGGCAAAAGGACATTCTCTGTAGATGCTTTAAAGCTGTATGTCACGTTTACTAGACTAGGATGTCTGTGGTTTCCAGTTAAGAGAAAAAAATGTAATGGCAAGAAATGGGCAGGGCAGCTGCAGATCTTTGCATGCAACTGCAGAATGAAGAACCAAGTCCTGGGACGTGGCTGATTTCACCCAGATACTGCAGAACAGCCAAAAAGAACTTTGCAATGATTTGTTCTGTCAGACACCTTTGATAAATCAAAAGAGAAATTTCTTGCTTAAATCAGTTGTCTTCTTTGTTTGAGGTACTGGCTATTCAGTTCCACAGTTTTCATAAGCAGCTCTGTATCCAGCAGAAACATCATCTTGTAAAGCAATTGCTCTCTCTCTTTCAACTGATCTCCATGGGCAGAGAGACCCAGAGATGCAGCTTATGGAGAAGGAATTACTGCACTCCCACGTCTCTTCAGCATACCTGCTGGATGCTGTCAGATACCTCTTGGACTGCTGGCTGTACACTAAACTCACTGTTGTGTAGGCACACACAAAAGCACACAGACCACATGCCTCTTGCTGACGAGATAGGAGAAACAAAACTGGTGCAAATCAGTTAAAAAAGAAAACCAAAACCCAAACTGAAGATGGTGAGCATTTAATTTACAATTTTTCCTACTTTGTTATTGGCTCTTTTTCACTAACCCTCAAGTGAGTAGAAAAATAACTTCATTAATCCAACTCTATCTTAAAACATGAGCAAAAGGCAAGGTTTGCACAGTATTTGCAGCTTATTCTTATCTTTAAGAGGCGTTGTTCTATACAAGACTTTCTTGTAGGTAGCATCACAAACACTTAGAGTTCAGACCAAAACTCCATAGTATCAGACAATCCACAACATTAGTGCTACCATTAAAAGAAATAATGAAAATAAAAAAAAAGTATAAAAGAGTATAAACCATTTATTTTTGAGCAATTATCCTATAAAATTGTGGCTTGACTACCATTAAACTGCTAACAAAATAATAGCAAGGAATCTGATAAATATATATTCCTGAAAATATTTCAAGTCCTGTATTACATTTGGAATGGTTTCAAATATAGAAAACACTTATAATGAGCTTATTCAGTTTGCATCTTGTACAACTTTAACAGTTTATAACTGGATAAGTATTGATGCATAAAGCTGTAATTTGCCAGTGTTGATCACAATTTATATTAAAATAAATAAGCAAATATGCTGGCATGATACAAGCTGAGTGTACAGAATTCATCCTAATTACACTTGATCAGAAACATTCAAGTAAACAGAGTCACACCATGAAATTTCCAGAAGAAAAGCAATCTAGAAGCAACACACCACTTTGAGCAATTTTCTCCTTGCATTACTCCTAAAAACCCATTGGCTGAAGTTACAAAATAAGATGCTTAAAACTAAATAATAAAACTAGTAGGTAAAGAAATGGTGTTTCATCATCTAAAATATAATAATCTTTATCTTCAGCTTCCATATGTGTCACCAAATTAGGATTCTTCATCCTTTAATCTTAAATTAAGATTAAGGTTAAATTAACCTAGGTTAGTTGTCTGTTCACTGCCTGTTCAATAGAGATTCAGACACTGATTTTAGAAGGATCCACCTGTCCAAGATGCCTCTCTCTATTCTATGTATAAAGGCAGCTGTCTATTTTCCTTCCCCAGTAGGAGGGAAACAATATAGATGGCATCTAAAATCAGCCAGTGAATTTTACATGGATCAAATTATGTGTGATGGATTGGATCAGATCACTGAAGATTTCTAGGTGTTTCTAGGTGTTTCTATGACAAGGGGAGTAACAGCTCTAACCGTGTCATTTTGCTTTTTTAGGGTAGAATCTTAATGTCCCGCAAAATCAACAGAACTTCTCTTGCTTTGTTTGGTCAGCACAAAAAAAAACCCAAGTCATCATACTTAGATACCCATAGCCAGCAGTCATGTTGTCCAGCTGAAGATTTGGATTGCAATTTACACCAGTTATGAGCATCTGGGTAGGTTTGATCCATCCTCTTAAACTTCCCATATACAAAGGGAATACTTGTCAGGTGCCCACTGGCACACTAGTAATCAGCAGAACAAGCTTATGTATTGGAAAGCTGCTGGTCTCTCCACTTAAAAGATAAGGACTTGGTACATCTCATTGCTGGTGTTAATAATGTTGTTGCAGTTTTCACACACCAGGCCTACTCTTGAAGAAGTCTTCACAGTGAAGTCAAGAAGAAAATCTCCAAAAGCACTGAAGTACTTGGTCTGCCCCTCGGACACAGGGGTGATGTGGTGGTAGCACTGTAGGAGAGACAGCTGCTTCTCCTAGGTAATGCAGATGAACCATGGTTCAGAGCTGGAGAGGGGACAGGGCAGCAGGCAGAGGAGACAGAACTTCAGCATCCTTGCTGTTGCATGTATCGGGCAGCTGACATTCCCAGGGAACCACTCAGGAGAGCACGGATAGTTTGTAACCTCACTTTGGTTTGTGACAGCAAGACATATTTCTGGGAGGAAAAGAAAAACACCCATTGTTGAAGTTTAGCTGGAGGAAATATGTGTTCTTCATACCTCGGTGGAATAAGAACCACACATGGTTTGTTTGAGAGACACACATGCTGAGCCAGCAGCTCATAACCAAGCAGGGGAGCAGAAATTACCCATTATGTTTTTAATCTGAAATGGACTGTAAGTATTTTCATTGTTTATTTTATGACCCTGCATTAGATGTGCTATTATTACCACTCCCATGGAAAATGGTATGAACGAGGTAACACCCCTCCAAGAAAAAAAAATACCTTAGTCTTAGGCTGATCTCTATTCTTGGGTGGGGAAAGGGGATAGAAGCTGTTGTTTTTCTGATACATGCTGAGAAATTCTTAGGAAATATCACTTAATGTTCAGGACACAAAGGGGAGGCACTCGATGCCCACAACTGATAGCCTGTTAGCTTGTGTCCTGGAAAGATGATATGCTACAAGGAGAAAATGTGCAGTTCTGAAGTGTGTCTCCCTTATGCCTCAAAGCATCAAGAATGAGTGATTTTAATAGGTGATTAAAAACTTTCCCCCCTATATTATGGCACTGTGGGGAGCTGCCATCAGCAGTGGCGTATTTGCTGCCATGGCACAAACGCGTGTTTCAGACGCTGGCCTAAATGCAGATGATTGTTGGTTGGTGCTCATCTATCTGCGTGTGATATACTTAGAAAACAAATGACACCTTCTAGAGGCCTCACTTGTTTTGCAAGTAGATTCAATTGGGGTCCCTTTCCTTATCTCGGTGGGTACAGCCCTCACAGACAACAGGCGCACAAGTGCTGCTTACAGAGAAGCGTAGCTATCATTAGTATCCTTAATATATACGTGAATATATATAGCTACTGCTGGGCTGGGTTACCCATTTTCTTTGTAAGGGTCTGTCAACCTCAAGCCCGCTAAAACTGTGCCAAGATGCAGAGGATCAAGAGATCTATTTTGCAATGCCATGCTCATTTTCTACACTGTCTAGGTGGGTCTCAAGTCACATTTCCAAGTTTCACAATGCAGCCATGCAGAATTATTCCTTTCCAAATGACAGGTTTTCTGGGATGGTGGCAGCAAGAACTGAGAGTGTTGATCATTCTTGGACCCAGTATTTTACTAGAGAGCAACAATTATCATAAATTAATATTGCAAGTATTGATAACACAATCAGTAGATGAGAAGAGAGCTTTTCCTCAACAAACCTTGCTGTGTTATTAAAGGCACCATTATGAAATATGAAAGGCTTAAACGTGAAGAAGGAAATGTTTCAGCTCATCCGGGAGGAGAAGTCCAGTTATTTTTTGATGCTGCTTGTGTCCAAAGCACCTCCTGATGCACAGGCGACATAACTGCATCAAGGACAGTGGCCCTGGAGAAAGAGCCAGGGAAGAGGTTACACATGTGCCTTTATCATCCCAAGATAGTAAAGCTGAAATGGCAGCTGAGCATCACTGCACGTCTCAGCTGTGCAATGTCCCCCACTCTTGCTCTTATTTGACTTTAACCTCTAGCAGAGCAGAGCTCTTCCCATCTCCTGCAACCCATCTCAGGTGTGCAGCCACCCCAGGACTCTCAGCAGTGAAAAGCTGGACCTCCACCCACCAAAGGACGTCAGTCTGCCTGTATTTTGGTTCAAGTCTCATCACTCTCTGTCATTACACATCCACAGTTAACACTGGAAGAATCTTTCTTCCCCCTTTTAATCTGTATGAATGTGAAACAACTCACATTGTCTGCAAAGAGATGATCAATGTTTCCTTCAAAGTCCTTTCCTCCTCTCACCCCCCCAGTGAAATTCAAGTTTGTTTTCTCAAGATGTATTTCATAATAGTGACAAACACAAAGCAAAATAAATACTATATAATCTTTTATTTAAACCTTCCAGATTAACTGGTCCCATGCTGATAAATACAAGCCCTGTTGAAGAATCTGCGGTGCCTTATCTTTTATTTAAGTATAATGGCATTATACACCTATCTGGGGGGCTTATCATTTTCAGAAAAAGATAGGTCTTGTGTGATGCTTTTAACTGTAGAATCTTTCAACTTCCAGCCACCCAGCATGCCATTTGTGCCCCAGTGTGCAGCATGCAGGAGTGATAAGCGTGGAGGATCACAGGGTGCCTGTGGGAGGGCAGATAAGAAAGGCAGAGAAGTGGGGGCAGCAGCAAGCATGGACGTGGGAGTTGGGCACTGGAAGCTGGGAGGAGATAAGAAGAGATGCTGTAGAAAGCTAGAGAGAGGTACATGAGGTGGGAGGGGACCTTTTGGGTGCCACCCACCATGCCTGTGCTGGGTGAGTGAGATAGTGGGCACCAGGGCACTGAAATGTTAGTGCTGGTGGAGGAGTCCAGTGTGATGGGAAGGAACAGGGCCTGGAGCAAAAATGCAGTGAGGTGGCAGCTTTAATCAGCTTTTGAGTCTTTCTTCATGCAGGACACCAAGTTTCCAGCAGCTCAGCAAGGCTGAAACCTGCTGCACTATTCAAAGGGTTGTGCAAAGGGCTGCACCCTCTTCCTAGGAGTCAGCAGATGAGTTATGCTATGCTTGGGTACAAGAAGACAAGCCAAGCTGATACAGGGCATGTGAGACTGGCTATTGCAGTGTCACACCACACATGCACTTGGCCATTCTGAACCCACAGATAAATGTCCTGCCTGTAAACATCTCATTTAGAAAATCTTCCATTCATAAAGAAAGACTAAAGACTTCTCAAAACACAA
Organism: Scolopax mira; assembly: GCA_004320125.1. NCBI lineage: Eukaryota > Metazoa > Chordata > Aves > Charadriiformes > Scolopacidae > Scolopax > Scolopax mira. Next base: position 9,806 of record BJBW01013405.1, on the reverse strand, counting down.
ACTATGTCACTACACTGCAAGTATTTAGCAAGGGCAAGCACACTCTTCAAAAACACTGTGCATTTCCAGATCATCAGCTAATTCTCCCATACACACGTAGGACTGTCCCTGCAACCCAAGGAGGGTATGCAGTAGCATGGTGAAGTTCACTGAATATCACTGAATATCACTGAAATTTTTGGAGTTGGAAGGGACCATAGAGATCATCTAGTCCAACTCCCCTGCCAATGCAGGACCACCCAGAGCATGTCAGAGCATGCCACTCAGGACTGCA
>BJBW01013404.1:0-54270 GCA_004320125.1 Scolopax mira | reverse complement strand
CTGCATCAAAAGAAGTGTTGCCAGCAGGTCCAGAGAAGCGATTCTCCCATTTTGCTCTGCTCTGGTGAGACCTCACCTGGAGCACTGTGTGCAGGTCTGGAGCCCTCAATGGAAGGAGGACATGGACCTAATGGAGTGGGTCCAGAGAAGGGCTACAAAAATGATCAGGGGTTGGAGCTCCTCTGCTCCGAGGACAGGCTGAGGGAGCTGGGGTTGTTCAGCCTGGAGAAGAGGAAGCGAGGCTCTGGGGAGACCTAAGAGCGGCCTCCTAGTACCTGAGGGGGGGCTACAGGAAGGCTGGGGAGAGTCTGTTTCCAAAGGCCTGCAGCTGCAGTGACAGGACGAGGGGCAATGGCTTTAAGCTGAAGAAGAGCAGATTTAGATTGGATATTAGGATCAAGTTCTTTCCAATGAGGGTGGTGGAGCACTGGAACAGGTTTCCCAGGGAGATGGTTGAGGCCCCTTCCCTGGAGACATTCAACCTGGTCTAGTTGGGGGTGTCCCTGTGACTGCAGGGAGGTCAGACTAGGTGGCCTTTGAGGTCCCTTCCGGCCTGGACCATTCTATGATTCTATGATATTGGGAACAATTTAATGGAAAAAGGGGATGGGCTGCCCAGAAAAGTGGTTGAGTCCCCATCCCTGGAAGTGTTTAAAAGCCAGGCAGACGTGGTGCTGAGAGACACAGGTTAGCGGTGGACTTGGCACTGTTAGGTTAATGGTTGGACTTGATCTTAAAGGTCTTTTCCAACCTAAATGATTCTATGCTACTTGACACTGGGCACTTTATAGATAAGGTTCCTAAGTTGAATTTAGTTACTTAAAGTTCATTTTAGTTACTAGTATATTTTAAAATATCCATAACTTATAAATCACATGGAAAGCCAACAGTTTAGAAAGGTTTCACAATTTCACCTTACTACCACCAGGAGGCAGAAAAAGGCCAAACAACAGCTCTAGTAGCAAGTGCTCTGAGCCCTGAAGTCCTACCCAGCACGGGCAGCTGCAACACTGAGTGCTGCCTGCTGTGAAAACACTGCAGGCAACACATCAGGATCAGTTTGGCAGATGTCTGATGGACTATCAATCCAATTTCTGAAATATCCAGGAAAATTGCAATATAAAGCATATGAAGAGCCTCAAACAGTTTCTATTTCATCATTTAAAAAGAGGCAGCTCCCCAGAACAATAGCCTTAAGCACCTAGCTCCTCGTAATTTGGCTGCTAGCAAAAGGTCCTGACTCTAAATTGCTTTTCCTCCATTACCACAAGGGGTAACAGCATCTTTTTCCATTCTCGCACATTCAGGAAAGTTTTCAGTGGCGTGCTGCTTGTACTTACTAGCAATAACTGCATTGTATGAGAAATATCACAGAATGTGGACATACTCACCTGCACAGCATATGAGATAGCCAGCCCAGCATAGGCAGGAGGAATCTGACCATGCATTAGGACGATCATAAGGCCAGTGGTCGTGATCAGAGCGATGCTGATGACGTCTAGCCGTACAGCCAGCCAGCGCATCGCACAGCTGAACAGGTAAAACGGTGCCTGATTGTCATCCAGCAGCTCCTGATACCTGGAGTAAATACAGGAAAGGTTAGTAGGACCTCCACAAGTCTGATGTTCTACAAATATGAGAGCTACTTAAACACTTGTTCCAGCATCAGAACTCAGGGTAGGAAGACTAGTACGTCACTGACATAAAGTCCCAAACTAGGCCACGAAAGCAGGGTTTATAAACTTTCCCCAATAATGCCAGATATCTACTTAGCTTAAATTCTTGGAAGTCAACTTACCAAGTTTCTGTGTACAACAATGAATTGTACTGGGGGTGAATAAAAATTCAGGGACGTTACACACATTTTCACCACAACTTCCCCTATGCAAGACCTCACAGAGGATGTTCGATAGCTACAAATCACTCAATGGGTAACAGCATCCGTGCTTTACAATAGGCACAAAATATGTGTTGTTTTATACACAAGTGTAAAAGTGAAGTTATGCTAAGTCTTGACAGGACTGCTGACACTAATTAAAACATATCAATAACCATTTAATTTACAATCATGACACTGCGAGGATAGGAAAGCATATTTAAGGGGAGATACTTAAGAGATTCACAAAGCCAGTGCCTAGATTTCCAGATCATGCAACTCAGTTTTACACCTATCACTGTTGCACAGTACCTTAGTGCTCCAGCACCAGCAATGCTAAGGGACTTCTATTTTCACCTCTGCAAGCTTTCATCTAAGCAGTGGTGTCTTTCCAGAGGCTCTGGCAGTTTTCCCTGTACTTTCATGCTTAATGCTTTCAAGCATCATGTACAATATGGTGGCTAACAATCAAACCCTTGATAAATGCTATCCAATTATACATGTGCTCATCCATATGCACACTGAGATTTTGGTAATGTCATTGCAAGGAGAAACAACCAATAGAAAGTATAAGCAGGACCTGATGAAAAGTATATACTACTAGGGATAAAGTATGGCCAGAAAGTTGCCCTTACCATTATCATTGCCACCTGCTGCACTGCAGAACACTCCAGAGGAGGGCATTCACCTGGGACCCCATCACTTTTCTTCCCTTGTTGGCTACTGAGAAGTTTTCCCTTTCCCTTCTCCCTCGTAGGTTCCCCCAAGAAGTAACTTTCACTCTTACAACCAATGTATGCCATCATCTGTAGACCCCATTAATAAATCTTTCAGAATGTAAACCCATTGCACCTTGCTTTGTGCTCCACTATTCCCAGATGGATATTCAGACTGACCTGTGCAGAAATTCCTGTCCTTTGTGGTAGGCATGGATTGTGGAGAGACCCTGTATGCTAGATGTAATGTGAGACAGGAATGGAGACTGTGTGATGTTGTCCAGACGCTTGAGCTCTCGAATAAAAACTCTGGAAGGAAAGAGTTAAGTGACATGTACAACCACCATATGCCAACCACTACATTGATACATATATACTTGAAGAACCTTATGTCCTTAATAACAGGTCAAAGTACCTCTACTTTTACCCCAAACAGCTGATGCACTTACCTAGATACAACATGCAAAACTGTGAAGAGGACAATGAGGGGCCCGACTGCCACCAGGAACCAGGGAAAAACACCAGAAATGACCCCCACACAGAAGAACACAAGGATAACATTCTGGATGAACATTTCTGCTTGAAATGGCAAACGAACATCAACTGGAAAAGATAGAGGGGAAAAGAGTAAAATCTTGAGTACAGAAAGCTAAAACAACCTACACAGCACAATTCAGTCCAGCTGTACATCATCACTGGCAAGGACAGTGATTTCTCATGGCTTATTCAAATTAAAAATGTACATTTTCTTTAGGGGTGCTTTTATCTTCTGAGATGCTATTAGTCTTTCCAAATATTCCTTTTTGCAGAAATAGCACTGATGCAACTCTGACTTAATTACCACCTTTGCAGCACATCAGCTTCCCCCTGCGCTGGCTGCTAAGAGTCCACTGCTAAGAGCAGAATGTAGGTACAAAAGAACCTCCACATTTTCTTCTCTATAAGTGAACAGACAGACTTGAGATATCAGCTGCTTTCTAGAATCACAACCCAGGTATGTCCCAATTCCTTCTTTGTCTATTACAAGTATGCCTTTGGTAATGGATATAGGGTATGATCACCCCAACAGCAAGAGGCTGGAGAGTATCAAGAAGTTAACTGGAAGGTCTGAATGTGGGCTTTACAGCACATACAGTGAGAGATACCTTCATCCATGTCTTTAGAAAACCTGTTGAGAATCCGCCCAGTGGGTGTAGTGTCAAAGAACTTCATGGGGCTGCGTAGAATCCTTCGAAAGAGCTCATCATGGAGCCTTGAGGATGCTCTGAGAGTTCCCTGACAATGCAGAAAACATTGCAGCATTATGAAAAGATGTTTGCCTTCCTGTCACTGCTCCTCCCCTGGGCATCAAAACATCCTGCTCATTTTCTTTCTCCAACCATAAGGGTTTTTTTCCTTGCATCCTGTGCTTCCAACCACTGGAAGGAAGCTATTAATTCAGGAAGAAGTTTAGCAGAAAGCATGGTGCAGCCCCAAGAGATGACTTATGTAAACCTCACAATCTGTGATCTGACTTCCTCTGGTTCAAAGTCTCTCTTTGGAGGTGACCAGAAGAACCGCAGCAATATGCAGAATTGGGGAGGGGGGGTGGGAGGGAGGTAAGGAAAACAACAGCATTGTTACGTACCTTTACAAAAACAACACCACGAACAGCTTTCAGGATCAACATAACTGCCATCGACAGCGCGTAGATGCCAGCGTAATAATGCATGTGAGGATTATCTTTCATACTGTTGCTTATGACAGTCTCATTTCCCAAAGTCACAGTGGTGTTCTGCAGAAAATTCAAGGTTTCAGTGAATAGTTAGTTAAAACAAGGATTAAGAATGTACATATTACATGTGATAGAATTTAACTGTCCTCTGTCCCCTCACACTGTATTTTATATTTCTTCTTTAAATAAAGCACTACAATGATTGTTGAATACTTCAGAGAGTTCTCCCTAGCAGAGGTACTGGATGTGCAGATTTGTAGCCCTTGGCCTTTTTCCTACAGTATCTGTGAAAATATAACAATATCTACTTCATTTGATCCCTAATCTCTCATTCCATGCTCATCATTTCTTGTGTTCTTTGGAACAATGCCAGATACACAGCAATATTCACCTTGGATAGGTTGTACATCATCTTCTTGTCACACACAGTTGTTACTTTCTGCCAGCATGCAGTAATTTCTTTGCTGTCACACTGTCTAACATTCTCATTCCCTTTTTAATTAATTTTTTTTTAATCTTTAAGTATGTTTAAGGACCTCATTGCTTATTTTAATATTGCTGGCCATCTGCACTGCATTATTTCCTCTCTGAGGTTAGTAGGTTTGCTCACCCTACCCAAAAAAAAACCCCCAAACAATCCTGCAGTTACATTTGAATCTTTAAATACAACAAGACTTGCAATCGAAGTCCCCAGAGTGGGAAAACTCCCAAACCATCACCCCAGGTCATTACAGTATTCAAAGCAATTCCCAAAAGTCATTTGACTTAAAGCCATTATCCTGTTAGATGTAAGGTCACATTCAAACAAAAACCAGCATTAAAAGTAATAATTCTTCCTGCAGCCTGTTGGCTGCCTTCACATTTTCACTTCCTTTTCTTAGACTAACCAAGACAGGGAACAAGAGGGCAATATGAAACCACATGAGCTATTACACCTTTCCAATTAGTGGAGCGCTCTTATTCTCAGAGACGAACTCTCTAGTGAGATCACCTCCTGGGGAGCTTTACAACTTGCTTAAATGAGGAAGCACCATTTGGTCTCACAGGACTGCTTGGGATCAGTCTAGGAGAGCAATCCCCTGCCCGTTAGACACAAGAGAGCAGAAAAGTTATTGATCTTACTCCACTGCCTTGCTTGATCCAGAAACTCAGCCACCAGTTGCTAAAAGCTGTACTGCCCACATTCAACACAAACAGTGCCATGATGACAAGGAACGCAAAGGGGCCTCCCGCTGCCTGAATGTAGATACCGTAAACAGACCAGGGGACAGAGCCTTTGCCTTTCTCTTCCAACTGGAGCAATTGGCCTGCGAGAAAGAAGAGGAGGAGGGAGTGAGGAGAAAAAAGCTCCTCCATGGAACTTCGGTAAGTTTGTGAACATACAAGAAACTACAGTCATTTTCAAACTGTACTTTCAGAAACACCAACGTTACCTAGTATGTAGAACTCAATGGTTCAAACAGTTTTTCAAAAAGTCACATTACCTCTGCAGAATCATTCACATCATGGTATGTCTGAAAAAGCATAATGAGCACAGACCTAAATAGTAGGCTGGTATCAGCCTTACTATTGCTTTTTAAACCCTGCTGAAGTTCAAAGTTAACATTAAAAAGAAAGAACCACACAACAGAGGTCAGATCTTCCAATTCTTTGTAGGTAAATGCTGTGTCCTGCTGAGGACTGTGCGAGTACCCAAGTATTCACATTGCCCTCTCAGGACAGGACAGAGGGATGGTGTGAGAGACAGGGTGCTGCAAGCTCCTTTGTGCCAGTGGCAGCTAACCAGTGGCACTGGGATTGAACCTAAAACATTGTGCAGAGACCACATTAATGAATTAATGTCCTTTGCACACTGCCTGTGTCCTTTCAACCACACCAAATGACCAGGACTTGAGACAGCTTTCAAAACTTGAGAGGTACATTCATAATACACTTTGAAAGGATATCTTTTGAGCTTATTGGTGTATAAAATAAATACAGCCAGAAATCTGATTACATAGCTACCTTCTTCCTTCTTTACAACTTTCTCCTTCTTCACAGACCCTGTTTTGGTACTTTTATCCTGGGGTCTTTTCAGTGAACTGTTTGTGCTCTTCTTTATATTAATCTGCAGGAAAACAATGACACTAAGCATACCAGAGTAATTTGATTTGACATTTTCATATCTGAACCCAAAATTTTTATAAGCTGCCTCCTAAAAACAAAGACTTTCAATAGCTCAGCATTCATATATTAACTTTACTATTATTATGGATGACTGCCAACTCTGGTAGATTAAATTCTCCTCCTTTATTAATCTGAACTGCTACCAATATGCACTAGTATTGCGCAATTCCAGAATCAGCGACACTATGAGAATAGAGGCTTGAGGAATGACAGGTCTACTACTGAGAAAAAGATACAACCCCCCCTGTGCCTTGTAAAACAATTCACTATTTTATTAAGAAGCATTTTTCCCTGAATGTACCCCCTAGTACTTTGCTTAGGAAAGCTCTCATGAAATGCCTCTAAGGATGAAATCTGGTTAATTTGGTCTCCAAGAAAGCAAGCGTTCAAACACTAAAACCGCAGACACAATTACTGTCCTAAATATAGCCATCTCCCAAAAATGGAAGTTCTACCTGTTCCGAGACAGTCCACAGTAACTGAACCCCACACACACCATCCTCAGGGTCATTTTCCCACACTTTATGTAAGAAGAGACATCTCATGTGTGTCAAACATCTAACTTTAAATCTAACTTTACCATCCACTTCCTCTTATCCCAAACACAAATTAATGTCCCCTCCACTAGCTGGTGGTTACAGAGAGACATGAAGGTCAGCCAGGCATGCAGACTGGAGAAGCCTGTGTTAACTGTCATTACATTACTCTAAAAATGGCAGAACTATAATCTTTATGCCTCAGAAAGAATATGCAGAGGAACGCATTATATTCTGTTGCTTCTTTCACAAACATCTCCCATGAGAAAATTTCACCAAGCACCTTCTGTATCTGTGTATTTATGATACAATGCTACCTTTTCAGAAACTTTTTTTTTGTTTTGTGCATGCAACTTGTGCATAAGGAGCCTCTTGTCTCTTAAAAACTAAACTGCTGATTTTTAATCACTTCTTACTAAGAAGTGCTTTTTAATCACTTCTTACTAAGAGAAAATGCACACAAAGTTTAAAGAAGCAAATCACCATGAAATAAAAAGCAGCAAATTCACTTATACTCCAAAGAATGATTTCAGGAAGCAAACAGGAGAAAGGTGGGAAAATTAAAGTCCTGGAAACTTAAACGCATGCCCTGCAGAATGGTTCTTGTTATTTTCTGGATTTACATTTTTTCAATTGACTCAAGTACTAGAGCACAAATCCAAATTTGCATTTATAGCAACTGTTTCATAACAGAAACAGTGTTAAGCAACACTTTTTTTTTTCCTCAAAACCCACCAAAACAAAGCATTTTCAGTTACATTTCCAGAATACTGACACATCTAATTTTCATGGAGTTGCGTCAATTTCACTGTGCCTCAGTCACACCCTGTGTGAAAAAGTAACAAGCCAGTAACAATTTTTCCACACAAAGTTTGGTCCAGGTCTGTGCTAATTTTGATGTAAATTAAAAGGTGAGGCATCCAATAAAGGAGACAATGAGTTTCCTACTCTGAGCATCACCACAGGAGACCATCCACTACTTTCACGTTCAATTAATGAACTCATGGGCAGAGTCCTCTCCACTACGCATCCCCTAAATACAAATGGTGACTGCAAATAAAAAGTGCTTGCGAAGCACTGATTATTCTACAGGAAATCTATCGGTCCAATCAACATACAAACATCTGGAGCCATTTTCCTGTCTTCCAACTATATCATTTGGCTCATCAGAAAAGTCAACATTCAGAGCGCTTTAAAATAAACAAGTACCTCAATATGCGGTGTTTCTCCCAGCTGTAAGTTATTGAAAATAGTTGCATAGTCCCCATTTAAATTCATCAATTCCTCATGACTTCCTCGCTCAGTAATGCAGCCTTCTTTCATGAAGATTACTTCATCACAGTCAACAAGATACTGGAGTAAATGGCAGTAAGAACCGTTACCAAAGACAGGCCTCTGCTTTGTTTATAAATATATGCTAACTAAAATGAGTTAATTACTGAGCTTCTTACTGCATGAGAAAATAGTTGGTCATCGAGCTGATAATGATGTGCATGGGATAACAAGAAGCAGTTAACTTCAAGGTTCTCTCATATGTCGAAGTGTGCACTCCTCCACCAATTGGGACAGAGCTGTGGCTACTTCAAAGGGCATCCTTATCATCCTCAAGAAATTGGCAAACCTTATCATCCTCAAGAAATTGGCAAACTTTTACTGTCCCGAGATAACAGGACGTGAGGAAGAGTATCCCTGAGCAAACGGCCACCGAGGAGCTCACACCTGTGCAGGAGTGTTTTGTAGATGCTGCAAAATTTAATATGCATGTGCAAAAAGGGCTACTCAGTCATCCTAATGAGTACGTCAGCTCAGGGAGAGTTATGTATCAGGAATAATGAGAATCTGTTGTGTAAATAATGGGTGAATGTCCCCGGTAAGCTGTGCTAGATTTATAGATTTCCACCTATCGCCCAACATCGAATAAAGCAGTATCTCCTCTCTAAACTGCTTCTAGTTTCGAGAGCTTTTGTTTCAGGTAGCAGAACAAGTCTCTGTCATTATGTCCAATAATCAAACACACTCCTACACAATCTTTTTCAGTAATTTATAGACATTTGCACACAATACATCTCTTCCCACATAACAGATATCTGATTTTTAAAGGTCCTGCATTGATTAGAGGACCATGACTACTCTCACTCTTCACAAATACAAAGCTTTTACTTTCTATTAAAAACAATCTGTTATGGAAGACACAATTCAGGATACTTAAACACTGATATGCTAACTGATTTCTATACACAGAAGATGGGAAAAAAATCTCAGAATACATCAATTCCTGACTGATGTATTCCCCATGATTTACTGACATCAAGTCTGAGTGTTTTCTGATGTGATGAACTAGCTTTATAGCAAGTTAGCATAAGTGGTTTTGAACAAGGTATTTATTTCTCTGATAAATTTTCTTCAGCCAAGTGTTACCAGTCCCGGTCAGACACCAAGCAGCACTGGTATCAAATAAACAGACTGGGCTCAGTGTAAATTTGCAAACCTAGTTTGTAAATGTTAACCATGTATCCTATAGACAGACAGCATGGGCTGCAGCAGGTCAGGGCATAGAAACTTCATGAGTCAAGGCAACTGACTAAACAGCATTTCAAGAAAGTCCAAAAAAGAAAGTATGAGAGATGTAGTACCTGGAGCTGATGAGTAATGAAAAGGACAGTCTTTGACTTCAAGTGTTTCCTTATTGCACTGTTAAAAATGTGATTTCCAACATGAGCATCTAGTGCACTGAGGGGATCATCCAAGATGTAAATGCTCCTGTCACTGTACAGGGCTCGTGCCAGGCTGATTCTCTGACGCTGTCCTCCACTCAGGTTAGCCCCACGCTCACCGATCTGCACAGACACACCCCCGTTATTTTATTCCTACAGCACCCTACAACACAGCTATTCAGAGCTCAAGAGGTAACTGGAATGAAGCAGACTATAATATTCTTTAAATATATATATATACACACACACACAAAATGCTTCAATGTGGCAGTAGTCTTTTGTTCATTTTTTTGTATTAACATAGCCATGCTTTTTTCTTAGCTATTTTAAAATAAGTTCAAGCAGGTCCTGTAAAGGCAACTCAATTTACAACAAAATGAAAAACGCCCAAACTGTCAACATCTGAGTCAAAAACAAACACAACTCCCGGTAACCCAGGGCCTGCATTGATAAACTCAACAAGGCTTGGCTTACATGCATTCCAGAATGATGTTTCCCTCACTCTAATCCAACAAACCAAACCCATACTTTTCTTCATCTACTAATTAGTTTACTATAAGCAAAATGCATACCTCTGTCAGGTCCCCATTTGGAAGGATGGCTAGGTCAGGCCTCAGACAGCAACCATTCAACACCATATTGTATCTAAAGAACAATTAGATGAGTAGTAAGAACTGAGGTTTTTTCCCCCAAGAATCTAGCTACTCATTATCTCACTTATCTCACTTTCAACACTAAGAGCAGACATTTCAGCAGCCTAAAACAAATGATCTGCCTTGGGTTCCCAGGAGGAACCTGCTCCTGAAGTTCTGTGAAGGTAAAGAGGCAATTTCTTTCCCGGGATGGCCAGCACAGGCCACAGGGAAGGTCCCCGCCAGGCGAGAGCCGCAACCGTACACTGCAAACAGCAGTTGTGTTTAAAGAGGACAAAGGCAGGACAGGAAGAGCAAACACCACCTCAATGCTGCCCCACAGCAGCTGATAAAACAGAGGTCAGAGAGGCCTCCAGCGTGAGGGACAGCCCTCGCTGCAATGAGCCACCACAGCCACCGGTCACGGTGACCACGGGCAAGAGAGGCAGGCTCTTAGGTGAGACTTAATGGAGCCTTAAAGGCTGACTGTAAAAGGATACGTGGGCTTCAGTTACAGCATACACTAAATCTTCCCACACTTGGACCAAGAGTTGATAAGCTTTCATGAAAATCAGCAAACAGTTCTGACAAACCTTTCTTCATCATATTCCTTGCCAAAAAGAATGTTGTCCCGAAGTGTAGCATTGAGAATCCAGGCCTGCTGGGCCACATATGCAAATGTCCCATTTACTGCAATGCTACCCTCCAACAGGGTCATCTGAAATTAAGAGAAACTGTGAAATCATGCTAATCCATGTTAGAACAGACTTTCTTCTACAGAGTCCAAATAAGTGAAATAGGAGGTAGGTAAGAGAAGAGCAGAAGCAGTCTGAACAGAATTTCTCACCTGTCCTAAAATTGCTGAGATGAGAGAAGTTTTTCCACTCCCCACACTGCCACAAATTCCAACAAGTTTTCCCTAGACAGAAAAAAAAAAAATAATTATGGTACTAATTTCTTATATTCTCCATCCCTTTCAGAATTTGGACTACCTTTAATACCTCAGAGGAGACAGATGGACATTAGGACAGCTGAAAAGAGACAGACAGAAAAAAGCAAAACAGTCAATATTTTAACTCTGAAATAATAGACAGTGACTACTATCCTGCCATAGACTAAAACTGAATCAACTTCACAGATGAAAACGAACATATTTTAAGATCAGCTTCCCTTTGACTGGGCCTTATAGAGCTGTGCTCAGCTGGGAGCACCAAGGCCTGCCTGAACTGAATGCACCAAGATGCTCTTGAGAGTGGCAAGGAAAAAAATAAAGAGGGAAAAACTGAAAGAAAAACAGAATTTGGAGTACATGTGTCAAGTAAAACTCATGGCCTATGAGACATATTTTGCTAAAGAACACGTACCAAGAAAAAGATAAAATCCAGTCACTTTGAAGTGATTCTCTGCAATGAAATGGGTGGGTTGATACCCCCATTAAACCATGGATTCATCAAAACTATTTTTGTTCCTTTCGTAAAAAAAGGTAAAGTGGTCAGAAAGTATATAGCCACTTGTGCATCATGTTGCTGGCCTTCTCTCATTTGCAAACATCTGATAGTAAACTGGCCTTTACATTTTCAATTAACTGTGCACTCTTTCTTCAAGCCTATTTTTTAAACTATATGCAGCCTTCTCAAAAGTTTAAAATACAGGGGTTTAATAGTTTAAAATAGCTTAAGCTATCACTTTACTTATATGACTAAAGGAGACAATTTAACCATAAATATCTTAAGAAATGCAGGGGTCCCATTACTACAGCATCCAAGTGCCAGACTGCAAAACTTTTGTTTTTGTAGAAGATGTCATGTATTAAGTTCAATGCTTTTTCTTTGAGATTTTACATGCTTTTACCCATCTTGGAATGAGGACTCGAACTGTTTCTAAATCCTTGAAAATCTGTGTGTCTTTCCACTGTACCAAAATTGTCAGGGAAGGAAATTGCACAATCTTCAGTGAAAAAGCACTGTTATGCTCCATTAGAATACCTAATCACCTAAAATGTACACCCAGAATATGGCTGTAGCCCTGCAAATTATCCAATGGCTGCAAGAATACACCATCCACCAACACACCCCCAATATCCCTGTTGCCCTGCTGATTCTTTAAGATCAATGGCTCATATACTGTACCAAGAGTATGACAGTAGAAGGTCAGGTGTGAAAGTGAGGCAGCCTCCAGCTGTTTCACGGGCTGTTTGCAAAGATCTAGTTTACTAGAATGGCACAGCTGTTTACATGAAGATCAGACACTGCATCCTGGATACTGCAGTTGCCATGGATATTACAGGAGTGCACAACAGCAATATGCTCCATTTCATGCAAAAATACACAGCACCATATTCCAAGGGACAGCTAAAAATGAGGCCTTCTGAAAGCTCAGATTTCCTCCTTTCTCCTCTTACCTTTTCTATCTCAAAGTCAATGTTGTAGAGAGTCCTCTGAAGCCTAAGGTTAACCAGATGGATGATTCTGTTCTCCTCTTCGGGGCTAGGATGGTCATCACTGTCCACTAGAAGATGGCCCTTCTGCTCTGCCAGCACAGCTTGCTGTCCCTCATTCTGTAGCTTCATTTTCTCTTTCTTGCCCTTGGTGACTTTCTTGTCTTTTTTCATTTTGGGGGTCAACTTTGGTGAGCTCTGGACGCTGGCGTGGGAGAAGTCCCAAGCCAAGGTAGCATTTTTCACCTCTATCGCGGTGTGAGGATTGGCTGGTTTTTTCTTTATCATATGAACCTCTTCCATTAGAAATAAACTCTGATAGGAGTTGTGAGAGAGGTGTAAAGATGAGATACCTGATCAAGACTGGGAGACAAGCCTATGGCACACTCACGCAGCAAAACACATCAGGCTATATAGTAGGAGGAAGCTGAAGAGCAAAAGGTAGCTCATTAGTGTCAACTAACTCCAGGCGTGCTAAGTGGCCAGGGCATTCCTGGATGTGGTGGAAGCACGTAGATACACTAAGACTTTTACAGAACTGCAATACTTTGCATGAGAGAGTCTTATTCTTTCAAGTGTTTGAAAATGCAGCTCTGTAATTTCCAGCTTTAAAACACGTAAGTAGAATATATGGAAATCCCTGGAGGGGCTCAAGGCCAGGTTAGATGGGGCTTTGAGCAACCTGGTCCCATGGGTGGTGTCCCTGCCCAGGGCAGGGGGTGGGACTGGATGATTTTTAAGTTCCCTTCCAACCCAAACCATTCTATGGTTCTATGAAAGGAGCAGGCACTATGAAGGAAAGTGACTGACTTGTCCTGTACACCAACTCATTATGGAAGGAGAAGTAATGGCTTTTAACTTCAGCCTTTGCCCTTCCCCTTTTCTGCTGGGGAAAAGTCATCTTGCACAAATTTATCTGACCTATGTTGGGCTGCTTGACAATAAGAAGTGAGCCATTAAGTCCATTGTATCACGTTTTCCACCACATTCATCAGTACTTACATTCAACACAGATTAGGAAGAGATTTTTCACAGAGTTTAATTGCAAGATAAAACATTTTCCATTTACATAGTTTATATTTTGAACTAAGAAGCCTTATGTGATTAAAGACTTCTCAATTCTCAGCCTTATTTACACTTGCCCAAACCATACATTCATAAGCAAGCTTATACTCATGTACAGAGCCAAAAAGTACATTTGTACTGTGACGTTAGAGTATCCCCGCCTTGTGTTATTCTCCCTACACAGATTACACTGTTTACAGTCAAATTGGGAGATATTGCAATTTCTCTTTCCCCTCTCTTCCTCTTCCCCTTCCCCTGCAAAACTCCCTTCAGTGCGTTTGGATTTAGGAAAGGTTGATTTAGTGTGACTCAAGATTAAACAAAAACACTCAAAAGCAGTGGGATCTCAAAACCGTTCTGCAGATCTTATTCTTCCCACACCCAGGTGAGTTTCACGAATGCATTACACATTATCCATGGATCTGTCAGTGTTTGTGGAACCCTATTTGGAAAATTCTGCAATGTACTATTGTCTTCAAGAGAGAAGACAAAGGCCTGACCTCTGAGTACAGACTGAAGTACACACAGCATATTCACTTCACAAGGGCTGAAGGATGAGACAGGATTGTTTGTTATAAGGGTTCTAATGTCCTGCTACTAATTCTGTTTTATCAGATCACAACTGCATTTTATTCAAATAGTGGAGTTTCTAGTCTGGAAATACAAAACCTGTTTTTCATGACTACAAAGAAAACTCTACTGGTTTGTGCAAAGCTGCCTAGGTAATATATGACATTTCCAAAAAGAGTGTCACTAGCAGAACATGCAATTTCATTGCAAACATGTTGCATTGTCTTTTCATGCAAATGGTGTTAAAATAGAGTTTAAGAATTATAATACTCTGAGCCATCTAGTTCTGGATTCTGTTCTTGTGTCTTACAGTGGCCAACACCAAAATCCTAAAATCATTAAATACGAATATTTTGCCTTCCACACTGGTATTATCTTAAGCTTCTAATATTCCTTCATTAGATTTGAATTTCTTTTGCAGAATCCAATAATCTGGAGTGCTAAGTGTAAAGAAAACAAATTCCTCAGTCATCAAACACCAGTATCTTGCACCCATGATACACATACAGTACTCAGCACCCATGATACACATACAGTACTCCACACGTACGGTTAGAACTGCAAGGCCAAAGGACTGCTTACCTTAAATCTGTCAACAGAAACAGACGCCTCAGATAGAGACTTCACCGAGAAAGGTGTTACTTTTAGAGCAAAAGTCATTGAATTAAAGACAGTGACCACTGTGAATGCCTAGAAATGAGACAAGAGAGAGAATCACATGTAGATGCAACATATAAATGGTTCCAACCTCCCAAAAGCTGAGTTGTCACAACAGCCATTCAAGAGCCATAGGAAAGGCTCAGGGTCCACGAATAACCATTTACGTATTCAACACATTGTTAAACAGCAGAAAACAGCAGATCTAGCCAACTCTTTCTCCAGTGCTTGGTAGCAAACCAAGGCAGACATCTTCTGTGTTGCAAATGCTGCACCAGCCTATTACTTGTGAACACCCACGTTCAAATCCTGATTTAAGATAGATTTGTGCTGTTGGCATCCAAACACATGGTAAAAACAACAACATCCAGCAATCCTGATGTACTGTCTGAAAAGTAAACAGGAGCTCTGGTTTACATTCACCTCAAAACCCCTTCTGGGGAAGGTCAGGCATGAAACAGCACCAAGAGCATTTTGTGCAAGACCGGAGGCTGCAGCTGCTCTCACAGCCATCAGATGGTCACTTGTGTCAGCACAGCACAGCCTGGCCACGCAGGCACAGCCACAGAGCACAACGTATGCTGAAAAGAAAAGCCCTAGCACAAAAACTACTGTTGCAATACTATAAAGAATACTTTCAACACGCAGTATGTTACCTGAGCTGCTGTAAGGTCGTAGCCAAGGATCATGTGGACAGAAAAGGTCACCACGCTGGCAATGACCACAACGATGGGGGCCACCCCCACAGTGATGCTCTGGAAGTAGCCTGCACGCTCCAAGATCTTACGTTCTTCCTCACGGATTTCTAGAAACACAAAAAGGGGCACCACGTTTGAAGTACGATTTGGGGTGTCAATACACAACAGATAGTACCATACCACTATGAACACGGAGCAAGAGAGGCCTAACTCTATGCCTCAGCATTTATCATATTACATACCTTCCTACAAATATTGCAGCTACAAAGAAGCCAACTGTAATGGTTTGTAAATCTCATAGAATCATTCAGGTTGGAAAAGACCTTTGGGATCATCGAGTCCAACCATCTACCCTACTCTACAAAGTTCTCCCCTACACCAAATACCCCAATACCACATCTAAACGACTCTTAAACATGTCCAGGGATGCTGACTCAACCACCTCCCTGGGAGCCTATTCTCTTAAGAATAGAGGTCTTTTTAAAATGGAGCAGCCAGCACATTTATCAAATGATAAAAAATGGAACAAAATTTACAAATGGAAGATCAGTGCTGAGCCACAAACTTCCTTATGCCAGAAGGTGAGACTGCAGAGGCAGGTCTGTTGGTCCAGCCCGCCTCACACCACAGGCAGGAGTCCCAAAAGGTGGGGTGTTACTACACTGTGTACACACAGCACCCACTCTGCGACGCCAGGACACAGCCAGGCACTAAGCAACTGGGCATCCCCAGAAAAGGAAACATTTACAGATTGTGTGAACTCACTTTGAACGTTCTGAGAAAATGGTTTGACCCAGGCATACATTTTAATGAACTTAATGTAATTAAGAACTTCATTCATCTTTTGCACACGCTCATCTGTTGTCGATACACACTTTCTTCTGAAATAAGCTGTGAGGCGCGACACAAACATCTGAAACAAAAGGAACACCATGGAACATTAATGACAGCTCAGAGAGAGCAAGTACATCCAACCCTGATTAGCAAAGAAAGCCAATTTTGAATGTGACAAAGGGCAAGTCAACTCGTTCTAATGTAAAAGTTGGCTACAGGCACTGTCAATTATCCTCCTGCTCCATCTGCGCTGAGCACGAGCACAAGAAAGGAAGTTTCAACAAAAATAAAGGGGGGGGGGGGGGGGGGGGGGGGGGGGGGGGAAGGTGTGCATTTCCACCAACATTGAATAATACCAGATTTGTTAGAGCTCCTGAAGCACAAAGACTACAAACACTCTCAGCAAAAGACAAACCAAGATAATCGTTTTTAGCCAACCTTTTAAGCTGGCCCCAAAAGCAAAAGAGCAGAGCTGGGCTGTGCGAGCGAGCACAGTCTGCCACGGGCCAGTGCTACGAAGGGAGTAAAACAGTTTTAACTTTTTTACCAAACTAATCTAAGAATACGTAGTTGTTCACGTGTTTCTAAGTATCTGCTACTCTTACAATGATCCCATCCCCGGTTTGAAATTCAAAACCAATCCACTACTATAGGAAGTTTTCAGCTCTTTGCCGTTCTTCATAGTCCTGCAATGTCTTTTGGAGTCCCCATCACTACAGAAGGACTGCTAAAAAGAACTGGAAAAGATGATCAAACGCCATTCCTCATCCTCCTCTTTAAAATATAATTCCCGTTACTTTAATCCTACTGTTAGCCAGACAAATCAGACTGAAGTGAACCTCACAGCATTCAGCCTCCATGCTTTTTAAAATTGGTATTATGAACACAATGACAAATCTTCAGCAGTCTCACAGGGCATTTTGCCTTGAACTAGCCCATTTCACAGCTCAGCAGAAGTCAGGACAGAATAACTGCCCCCTCCAAGGCATGGTGATTTTCACATCTTTTGCTGAAATCACGCATGGTGTGCTCATGCAGCACTGAGCTCCAGTACATGAGCTGGAGTCTCGTGTCTTTCCAACCTCAACCAAACACACCTGAGCATTCTGCAGTTTAGTTTAGCTATGCATATTTATCTCAGTCAACTCTATCAGCTTTCCTATTTCCATTTTCTATTTTTCTGTATAATTTTTAACTTCCCATTTCCAAATTTCTGCTTCATACCCCATCTTCAGAAACACCTTCAATAACATGCAGTGCCATAAATGGACTAAATCTAGCGTGTTTCAATGCCTTCTATTCAGAACTACACATATATCTGACCTAATAGAAATGAGGCGAGACTTAACCCTTTCCAACTCACCATTGCTGGGTAGAAAAGGATGAAGACAGCTGAGCCCAGGAAGCCTGTTGGGCCCAGAATAATCACATTATAAACCATTCCTAAAATGGCCACAATAGGGCCCCCAGCCAACAAACTGCCAACTGCTGCAGCTTCAAACATCCTCTGACCATCATTGGAACAAACATTTATGAGCTGAAAAATACACATAAGAGATTATTCAGACTTAAGGTACAACTCATTCTCAAAAGAATATATTGTATATCTATTTTCACTCTGCGATTTTCAAACTGCTGCTGCTGCTTACCTCTCCAAGAGACTTCTCCTTGATGTTCTTCAGTTTAAGAATTTTTTTAAACGCCATTGTCAAGATAGCTCCACGCAGTCTAACCCCCGTGCGGTAATTCAAAGCCCAGGTTAGTGCAAGGGACCAAGATCGCACTATTTCCGTCATAAAGATGCCAAAAACTAAAAACAAGCTGTACTGCAGGTTGGACTCACTCTGCTGGGTGTACTCCAAAAGATGTTTCACAACAAATGCCTACAGGAAGAAATGCAAGCTTGCATGAACACCCCATCATCCTAGAGGACCATACAACAACTTTATGTTAAGTTAGAAATAAGTAGGCTACTTTGTTTTTAAAAGAGCCGTTTGAAATAGAAAGCATCTTCTTTCTAGAAGTAAAAAGTGTCAATACAGGAATACTGTAACACGAAGCCCTGCTGAGAGCCAAGCACTGAGTCAAATTTAGTGAGAGAGTTTAATTTGGAACCATATTCCTCGCAGCACGCTTCTAATCCTCCGTGTCTTCTAACTTAACATAAGTCTGTCAGTTAGCTGAAAGCAATGCATTATCATATAGAAGAGTTTTAAAATATAGTCACTACTTATACATCTGAGCACATTAAGAAACATTCCTTTACGTGACATTAAGACCTTTTTTATTTTATCTTTGTTTTGCTTCAAACGTGCTTATTTGATAAAAAGGAACAATGTACCTACAGTTGTAGAGGGGAAGAGTGAGAAGGACATTTGCAAAACATTCCTGGAAATAAACATCAGCAGTTTAATAGTAAAGAAAAAAACAAGCAGAAAGCACAAGGTACGCAATACCACAAATCACTGGGGACAGGGGAGAAAAAAAAAAAATAAAAAGACAAAAAATTAACCATCCGATCCCTCCCCATGCCCTCACCCCCCAAAAATGTAAACACTTTACCTCAGGAATCACATTTCAAACATCACCTGCAGAGAAAGGACAGCCCCCAGAACCACCAATTCCCACCTACAGCTCTTTGTGGTCCAACGGCACAATATAACATCATACAACTCACAATCACCAGCAATACTAAATACTATTGACTGAGAAGCAACAGGCTTTTATTGGAAATAAAGTACCATCTTAAACGGTAACATCTCAAAAATACTGTACAAAGATAGAGCATTGTATAAACATACAATCTGCACATACAGGATTATTATAAAGGGCTAAAATCTAACAGTCAGTCTTAGCCTCTAACATAAACTAGATTTGAAACTACACACAAAATTTTAAAGATACAAAAACAGAACAGTATTTGTTCATGAAGTCCAAGAGAAGTCAAACTTGCAGGTGCCAACAGAGGAGGCTTCTAAGGCTGCACAAATTCTGAAATCTGGTTTAAAAAGTACCTTATAGTAAGGCTTCACAGACAGCAAAAGATTTCCTAGAGAGCTTTTCAACAAATGATGCTTTAAGACACCGGTGCTTTTGGTATGCTAGTACAGAGCAGAGAAATACCTTTGCCCACAATAAAAAGCAACAAAAAAACCCTAAGACCAAAGAAAATATTTGGGAAGCCATTCACATCATAGTCCGTTGAAGTCCTCTTGGCTAAACCAGGTTTTGCAAATAAGAGTTCTGTATAGTTTGAAGAGAGAGTTAAAAAACAAAACCCCACTACTTCAGCAAAGGTATAGCCCAGTATCAAATAACAGGAAAAAAGAGATCAAATTTATCTGTTCTGAGGAAAATAATTCTGCATGTCAGAACCAAGGAAACATGCTGTCAATAATTTTGCTCTTTCGCTTTCACAGGTGTGAACTAAAGCCAGATGTCCATCAGGGTCTAGAATATCCACTGAGAAAATTTACATACTGATCCCTGAACAAATGTGAGGAGCTCACATTCACAGATCTATTGCATTCCAACTTTCTCCTTACTTGGATTTAATTTTACATTGACTGTGGACTGTTTGGACCACAACTGCACACAGTTGGTTTGCAGTTACTAAGGAGATTACTGACTTCTTTATCCAGTATTCAATCCAACACATGCAACCGAGTCACTGAGCAATTGGGGTGAAAATCCCCCTTTTTCCTCACGAGCTGTAACTCAGCATGGTCGCAGACTGCAAGCATTTTCTCACACACCACAGCTTTGCTGAAAGTCTCCAAGAGAGGTTGTATAAAGATAGCAGATGTTTCCTGGGGTCTCATTTCTCCCAAAACTTTTTAGTGCAATTTTTCAGCACTATTTAATAGATTCAGCATCTCCCGTGATGAAATAAGAGACCAGCTTACATCATATCCCCCATTGTTTTTTGGGTTTTGTCGTTTGGTTTAGTTTTTTTTTTTTCCAGAAAAAAGAAAAGAGGAAACAGCAGATTAAAGAACTTTGAAAAGGGAGGGGGAAAAAGTCACACAAAATTAACATCTGAACACATACTATTTAAATTCAAACACGTTCAATGACAAGGATCCAGCATAGTTCTTTACAAAACAAGAAAGTCACAGTACAAAAACTGAAACTCAAGCTAATGGGGAAAAAGGGACTCCTGTGACTATCACCGCAGTAACTGGTACTAGCTGCTCAGCTGGTTTAAGCATTCCCATTGAATAAACATTACCTTACCTTTGCTCTTGGCGTTGGCTCTGCCCAGCAGGACTGTCTCATTCTGACGCAGAAAACAGCCATCCTGAAAATTCTAAAGAACAGCTTCTGTCACTGGCCCCACTGCAGCCCGGCGTCCCTGCTGCAGGCACCGCGCCACGGGGCAGCTGCAGCTGGAGCCAACGGGACCCCGGGGAACTTACCTGGGGCAGCTTACCACTCCCCCTCCAACAACTGCCCAACAAGCTGTTCTCCACTAACGCTGCCAGCTTCCCCATCTCCCAAACAGGAAGAATAGCTCTGAACAGGTGCCAGCAGGTACATTGTTCAGACCTGGAGTTAAACTGATTGTCTTTCATGATCAAAAAAACTCTTTGCTCCTCAACCCGAACCTGAAAGTTTTGGTAGCTGATCAAATGGCAGCCAATATTCACTGGAGATAAATAGCATCTTGCCTCTACTAGGACATTTTGATGGCTATTGCGAGGCAGTCTGCCACACGCAGCTGTCTCAGCAGGCTATGGGTTTTGATACTGTTCCAAATGCAGAATTTATTAAAATTTTTAAAAAGTAAGATCCTTGAAGGATCTATCTGATATCAAAAAAAACCCCACATGGGAAGTCTGCAACAACGCCTTTCTGGTTATAATCATCACAATGATCACTAGCAACATCCAGCTGTTGGCTGGAATTTCAACATCATGGACATTCCATTGAAATTTTTAAACTTAATATAGTGTTTAACTCCATTTTATAATTTTCCCCAATACACGAGGTCAAGTCAAGTGCTTTTCCTGACCTGCTTTTCCACCTTCAGGTGACTACAAGAAAGCACTGATGGTTCCGAGGAGACAGCATAGGCATATCTATGAAACATGCCATTTTTAAAAACAGGGAGGAGGGATGGTAAAGACTTATTTTTCATGCCAAATGATGGAACCGAAAGAGAACGGTTCCTTGTTCAGAGAAATTAATAAGGTTGCCTGTAAATGGGCGAATGTCTATAGATAATTTTAAATTACCCAAATTGAGCATCAATTGCAGTGGTAGCCCCCAGCCTCACCAGGTTGGTTCGTTTTCCTCCTTCCCCTCCCACTTTCTCATCCAGCGGTTCCGCTGAGAAAATCACGCTACAGAGATTTAGGGGCAACCCTGCTGCAAGTTCTCTGCTAAAGGTAAAAGCAGCTACTAATGCCCTGTAGTGAAACAATGACAGAAGCTCTTCTTGGGGAAAACTAGTGCTGTTAAAACCTTAATCACGATTTATTGTTAATTACCAAATTACGTTTGTGTATTTTATAATACAAGCTACTATAAATTATTACCAGGAAAATAATACCACAGAAACATTTATTGTTATTCATGTTACATGAAACAAGGCAAACTTTAAACAGGCTTAAAAAGTAGAACATCATTCTGATAAGACATTTAAAAGCAGGAAAACATTTTTAAAAGACACGTCACCTAATAGTACACCCAAGTGTACTTACCCAAGAAATGAACCTTCAGCTTACCAGCACACTGAAACGTGTACTACTAGCAGTAATACTGCTCCTACTCCTCAAGGGAAATGTGTAGAGAATAAATTTAGTCAAAATTTCAACTGCACAGCACGTGCAACAAACAGGTGACAAAAAATGGTGTGAATGTCAAGTTCCACATGTCGTTATCTTCATTAGGACTCACAGCCACAAACAGCAGCAGCTCCTACTGGCAGTGACACACTCTAACGCGTCTACACCAAACCTCTCTGACCCTCCTCTGTAGGATCAGTAAAGACTACACCCGCAGGCTTCTGGAGACCTGCTCACGGGAGTTTTTAAGCAGTGCTCTAATGAAATTGCTTCGTTCCACTTCTTGAAGACTGTGCTATTAACGCCAATAATCTAAGATTAGTGTTTTATTATACTGAACTTTATTCCAAGGTAAATTTACAGAATTGCAAAAAGAAAAAGAAAACAATGAAAAGACCTGCACATAAGAATTTTATGCAAAAAGACCACATACCAGTTTAGAAAGAGCTTTAAACTATAATCAAAACCAAAAGGAAAAACCAAGTGTGCATTTCCTCCAAGGTATCTAACCTCCCCTCCCTTCTCCAAAGAACTTGGCCTTGGTATTCAGCAACTGATCCACCAGCTGTAGGAAACCTATCTTGGATTATCTTATCACTCTGTAATTTTGCCCCAAAATTTCTAGCTAGTCAAAACATTTCAGTGATTCTGCAATGAAACCTTAAGATTTTAGAGTTGGCCATGAAATGGAGCCCTCTGGGGTTGTTAAAAAAAGGATGGATATTACTTACTGGTCCACTAAAACCCGCAAGCTGCGTGATCATCAAACACACTATGGAAATGATGAGCCTGGTGCGGCAGAAAATCCACACAACCCTCCGGAGAGAAGCATCATCGGGCCCACTTTCCTGCAGTTCTTCCTGCCATAATCTCTCCAGCCTAACAAAAACAGAAGCCGCCTCTTATAATTTTTTCATCGTGAGATAAGGTACAGTCTCATAGGTATCTCTTTGTGAAAATTCCAAGCTTCTCCTAGATCAAAGCAACAAACATTACTGTATGCCAAAGTAAATAAATACATGGTACATTCTTGGAAGTAAAAAGAAATATCTGCATCTTGAAATATCTATGCTGTGTTACTTTGACAGAAGAGTGATGAAAAACAAAATGACTTTTGCTTTGCCTGGAGTCTGTTTGACAATCTCAATATACTGACTTGTCACAGTCTTTCCTTGCTGATCTGACAGAAGAATCATGGAGTCAAAACCTGAAAAATTCTCATTAGCCATAAAAGGTTAGTGTGATTGCAATATCTGACCCATATTCAAATTATCTTGTTACTGTCAGTATTACTTTTCATTAGTTTAGCACAATTTTTTTTTTCAGCATAGCCTTCAGGAATTACTGTGTTTTATTAAAAATAGTTTAAAGACGTGCAAAAAGAGAAAAACAATTGCAAAACACTCCTGGAGACAGAATCTTCTAAGTTGACTGAAATCAGCAAGAGTACAGAAACAATGCACCAGAAGGAAGTCATCTAAGGAAGATAAAACTAAATCGATTCCACTATTCTGAGAAAAGCAGAACAAAATATCAGTGCCCTTTTCTAGGGCAATACCATATCAGTGCCTAAAAAAAGAGGAAACAAGAAAATAATAAGGAACAAGATGTCTCTACCTTCTACAGTTGACATCTGAAGACTCATGCCTTGATAAAGACCACACATCATCCATAAACAACTCCCCTTTCTTGTATGCTCTGTGGGCCAGAGGAGTGAGCCAGGAGAAGGTCATGCAGGAAAAAAGCCCAGCATTATCAACAGGATGCTGGTGTCTAAAAGAAAAAAAAAAAATCACAAATAAATTAAAAAGAAAACACACAGAATTGTCAATCCCTGACAAAGGGGAAAGTTAAAGACAAAGCCTGCTCTCATTGACAGTACTCAGGTACCAGACAGCCCAGTCACACTTGCTAAACAAATTCTACTGTTTTCAGCGTCAGCAGACCTACAGCTGCAATCCTGCTTTGCGTCTGGTTTGAAAAGCAAACACTGCATCAGTTCTTTTGTAGCCTACAGACTCACTTGGAAGTTGTCCGTATGGGTTTGAGGGCATTCAGGCCATGGTGGTATTTGCCCTTGTGATGCTCTTGGTCCAGCATCCTCAGCTGGGAATGCACGGAGGGGTCCAACGGCAGGCCCTCCGCCCGAGCGGCCGCTTCCAAGGCATCCTGGCATTCAACCTGTTTGATGGGACAGAGCAGAGTCAGACTCCAAAACCCTGTTCAAAGTCCAAGGCTCCAGAAACATTGCACCTCTTTCTTCCGTAAATTATTGCGCAACAGCAACCACTGCCATTTAAATATCTTAGAGGACAGTCTTCAGCCTGGCAGCAAAGACACAGAAGGCACAGTTCTCCATCCGCATGGGATCGCTGCATTTGCAAAACATAAATTAACACTGGTATTGTGCCTGTGCACATAAAGGATAAACAGATCTTGCATCCTGAGACAGGAAATACAGTTGAGAAAAATTACAAACTCAATGACATCAGTTCAGGAAATCAATGACTGACTTATGTGGTGAAGTTACAACATACATTCTTAATGAATTTACACCCTCTTAGGATAATGTAGATATTCTTATCCACAGAAAATTCAAATTATTTTCAGAATACTACTGAACTCCTTCTTCAAAAATACCTTGAATTACATTTTAAAGAAATTAATATTCATTAAGCAGAATTGTACTTTCTTTTATCATGTTTCCTGCTTCTTCTCTTTTCCCGTAAACTAAAGGTAGCAAAGATGACAATCTTCTCTGCTCCCAGCCACACTTCTCAATGGCTCGGCAGCTTTATTAACAGCTGTGGAAAAGGCAACCCTTATCTTAGGAGATTTTTCACAGCCCTAGTGACGGGCAGACTAATTGATCTAAGAGGAGGAAGGAAACAGCAATGCCAAGGACTAGACACAATGCTGTAGAGCTCAAACCAACCCTTTGGTCAGAAGCCCCAGGTGGCAGGACTGTCTGTGAAGGTCAGCCTGGTGTCTCTATCAGCAAAGGGCTGGGTACTGGTTCTGTAACGTAATGGACCATTTATTGCCGCGACGTAGTACCTGTTTGTATTTGACATTTCTTGAAACGTAGGAAAAAATCATTTCTAAGGTAAAAATCCTCTTGGTTGTCTCACAAAGATACTACGTTTATCCTTTATCAGCTGCCTTACCAGAGGAAAGTTATTTATTTCTTCGAAAACAGCAACTGTAAGTGCCTTGTAGCCTTCTAAAAACATAGTAACAGCAAAGCACTAAATGAGAATCATTAGCAAACACTGGGTTCCAAACCTCACATCATATAACTTTTCTCAGAAATGTCCCCTTTTATCAGAGACTTAGTCTGTACTACATTAATACGTAAGCATATAGCACATTAGGACACCTCACCTCTGCTCACATCAACAAAGACAGGAAAGTGATAGTAGCATAAATCTGTCCTTTATTTGTTTAACCAAAGTTTGTAAATAGTGCCTAAGCATGTTGTCAACAATCCATGGTCCTGATTTCAAGGAACTCATTCACTAAACCTAAAGCGTCATGATTACAAAATAAGATAGCAAACTAGTAAGAAAATAAGAGAACATTACAACACGTGGAGTGACTCAAAAAAATGCAACATTTGAAATCTGAATTAAAAGATTTCTCATTGAATTTAGATTAAATTACTGACTCACTAAGGGCAATAAGACCTTACTAAATCCACACAAATTAGCATTAATATAGGACCTGCCAAAGATTTCTCAAAGGACTCAGTAATGGGGAGAAGTTTTCCTTTCCTCACTGTTTTTCTGGTTACAGCAAAGGAATTCAGATCGTTTTGTGTTACTCTTTGCCACAGCCCCAGGCAGATCTGCCCACTCTATTGCTGGTAACAGGCTTGTTCCTAGGTGATGCCACAGGCTATTTGCAAAATCATTGTTTTTCAGAACAGACAAAAAATGCCTGAAAGTTAAAAAAAAAAAAAACAAAACCCACCATTCTTCCAAAACCAAAAGCACTGTATTTGTCAGCATAAAAGTTTTTCATCACTTATATACAAGAAGAGCTTTTTAATAAGAAAGCACAATTGCAAGATACTGTATTTTTAGGCAGCCTACAGATAATGTTCTTAAACGCTCACTCTGAAAAATAATTAAACTCTCCAGAGCTGAGGAACAGAATCTTCTCAGCAAAGGTGGAAAAAGTGCACTGGTAAGAGCCCAGGGCACTGCCTCTGAAAGCCTTTACAGTGTCTTGCTGTACAGACAATTACACACAAACCCCTTCCCAAGAAGGTTGCTCGCCTCCAGCTGGGCAAGGCTGCCAAAACCCCACAGGCACAACTATCAGGAAACAAACACACTGCACTACTGTACGATTAAGATTCTAAGAAAGACCATGTAATCCTTTGTCACATTAGAAAATCTTCAAAGCATAGAGGTTATTAGGAAGAAATGATACTCCTAAGCAGTTCTACAATGCATTTCTAGGGCAAAAGACTGAAGCACAAAAACTACCCACAATCTCCACACTTTTAATTTAGGTTTCTGAATCCCCATTATTTTTTCTGGTGTTCATCAACTGGTGGTACCCTGACTGTCTGCGAACACATACAATTCTCAGGGAAACTAAAAGCTTGAAGAAGTCATTGGTAATGTCGCATAAGAGGTTCCAGCACTGCTCTTGAAAGAACTGTCTAATTAATCATGGCTGCACAATCAAACAGAAATCAGAGATCACTTTCTCTTGCTTAGCAACTTCTCAATACACCAATACAAGCAACGAACTGGGTGATACTACACGGTGTTGATAACTCTAAAGAAATGCTCACAGAAGCAAAACAAGCCTAAACCAGGTATCACTAACCAGAAGGGAGGGAATCATTCAGATATCTACTGAAAAACAGCAGCTCACTACTCAGCATCATCAAAAAGGCTAAAAGACAATAAAGAATTGTTACAAAAGACACAAAGAATAAAGCAGGAAACATTACCATACCACTTAAAAACCTAGGGTTTGCCTCCTTTTAGAACACCAGAGTCAGTCTCCTGTCACTTCAGTTCAAAAAGGGTATTATACTTAAAATTACTTTCTGTGAGCAATAAGAACAGTTGGGATTGGAACAGCTTCTACACAAGCATAAATTTTAAAACTTTTCAGCTTGATAGAAGAGAGGAATGAAGGCAGGGCACGGGTATTTGAGAGGTCCATAAAGTCATGAATGGCATGAATAATAGAACTAGGGAATGATCACCAGCTGTTCTTACAGCAAAAGAGCTGGGGACACTCAGTGAAATTAATGTTTTTCACATAGGCATACTTATATTTACAACTCTCTGTCATAGAATCACAGAATTGTTTGGGTTGGAAGTGACCTTAAAGATCATCGAGGTCCAATCCCCCTGACACAGGCAGAGACACCTCCCACCAGACCAGGTTGCTTAAAGCCCCATCCAGCCTGTCATAGGATGCTGTGAAGTTCAAATACATAAATGGACTAAAAACGGGAGAATTAAACTCACATAGGATAAGCATATCATGGCTTATTAAATGCATGAGAGAAGGCAACAGCAATTGTTTACCCAGCACCTTACTAATAGCTGGTGGATTCCAAAACACTTTCTGAAGCCACGGGCAGAGGATAACAGTTCTGCACTCCCCACTTCATGATGTGGTGGCACACCTGGGTCCAGGCTGATAGGATTCAACAGATGACTGGGAATGTTTACAGGTGAAGAACACAGTTAAACTTTTAATTCTGTGGGCAGTCCCCAGGAACAGGAGGAGCACTGCGGAAGTATCACTACGTACATGATCTTATCTTGTCCTTGCACCTCCACAGACGCCTCAGACCACAGAGAGGCAGGAAGCAAAGCACAGCTGCTGCTACCACCAGAAAGCACACCTCTTCTCTGACCTTCTGCAACTCCAGAACAACAAAACCCTACCAGCACCCATTGATATTATTTCCTTGGCCAACAAATTGGTCATAGCAATAGCTAGCACATAAGGTAACGTGAGAGCCAGGAAGATGACATTGTTGGCTCAAGACGTGTCATGACAGAAAGTCTGGGTGAGATGAGGAAAATAAGTTGCTTAAGGGCAAGGAAAAAGACTTGCTCGTTAGCAAATCACAGTACCAAATTCACAATCCACATACTGAGGTCATGTGAGAAGGCCATGAAAATACAGAAAATTTAGGATCCAAGTTACAAAGCTGTCAAATATACACAATGGCAGAGGTAAGCAAGACATAAAATCCATACGAAGCAAGAGGGACATCAGGAACATGACACAGAAAAGCAAGCAAACTTTAATATGTAAAGCAGACAGACACTTCTGAAAGCCTGCTAAGCAGCCAGCATGGGCGTTTATCTCTGAGGATGGGGAGCAGGTAAAGAGAAAGGAGGCATCTGTGCTGCGTACGAGAAGGAATAGCAAACAAAAAAGAAAAAAACAAACCAGAGAGATCCTAGCTGCCACACAGGCAATTAATTTAATAATTAAGTTAATAGAGAAGGTAGGAATTTATTGGTTTGACAACTGTAATATCAGATGATAACAGCAAAACCAGATAAGCACAGAGACCAAGCAAAACAGATTTTTCCATCCCTTACTCATCTTGCAGAAAAATAGTTTGATGTGTACGTAATCAACATATGACGCAAACCCCACCTCCCCAACCATCATCTCTTCCATAAGGCAGAGCATCTTCCAGGGCACAGATGACTGCAAGGGAGAAATTGCATCTCCCCTGGTCCTACCACTACCTGACAAGAAAATAGAGCAGGCATATAAAGGCTTCTTTAATTAATCCTTGCAGCTGATACAGAAAACAAAAGCTACCACAGTTGATTTACTGTTAAAGTTGTTTTATTTAAGTAGCAGAGAACTCTGAGCTGGCAATGGTGCAGAGCAAGGACTCCCACCTCTTGCACTCAGAAGACAGAGCTCAGGAGGTCTCCTTACACCTTTGTTCAACCTCCCAGTAAGGAAAGGGAAATGGGAAGGTAACAGACCTGCACAATAGGACTGGTGGGCACACAGGGAGAAAGAGAATTATACAATTGCCAGTTTTGCTCAGTGCTTAAAGCATTCTTCATATTACAATTTCAGGATGAATAGCAACTATAAAATATTTAAGAGACTTCAATTAAGGATTGGTGTTTCAAAACAAGATTAGTTATTAGTTTGTATGGGCTAGGGAAGAATAGGATCAACTGTCCCAGTTCACTTAAGCATAACTAAGAGCTGGAGAGCTGCCTGGCAGGAAAGGACCTGGGGGTATTGGTCAACTGTCAGCTGAACGTGAGCCAGAAGCGTGCCCAGGTAGCCAAGAAAGCCAACAGCATCCTGGCCTGTGTCAGGAACAGTGTGGGGAGTAGGACTTGGGAGGTGATGGTCCCTCTGCACTGGGCACTGATGAGGCCCCAACTCAAGGGCTGTATCCAGTTTTGGGCCCCTCACCATAAAAACAACATTGAGGTGCTGGAACAGGTCCAGAGAAGGGCAACAGAGCAGGTAAGGGTCTGGAGCACAAGTCTTGTGAGGAGAGGCTGAGGGTGTTCAGCCTGCAGAAAAAGAGGAGACCTTTTTGCTCTCTCCAACTCCCTGAAAGGAGGGTGCAGCCGAGGGGGGTGTGTGTGGTGGTCTCTTCTCCCAAGGAAGAGGTGATGGGACAAGAGGAAACATCCTCAAGTTGCATCAGGGGAGGTTCAGATTGGATATTAGGAAAAATTTCTACACTGAAAGGGTTATTAAGGCTTGAAAGGGGCAGCCCAGCGAAGTGGTTGAGGCACCATCCTTGGAAGTATTTAAAAGTTGGGTTGACATAGTGCTTAGTGACATGGTTTAGTGATGGGCTTTATCAGAGTTAGGCTGATGGTTGGACTAGATGATCTTAAAAGTCCCTTCCAACCCAGAGAATTCTATGATTCTACAATTCTAACTAAACCAAAATTAAACAAGAGTCTAGGAAGAGATACTCTGAAGTTGTAACAGCATCCTCCTCTCCAGAAATCCCTCTAAGCCTTTCCAAGCATTTCCAAACGCCACTTATTAGGGGTTTCATACACTTTTGCAGGTAGCACAGCAACCCCTAAAGCACCATTGTCCAGGCTTCTGGAAGTCACCAGACCTAGGAACATCTAAAAATTAAGTCAGCTTGCAGGTCCAAATGTTGTGAAATCTGCACTTGCTTGGAGAAGCAGGAAGTGCTCTATGATCTTTATATTCCACTAAGGCAATTGACTCTTTTCCTTTCACTGTGTTTGACGCAGTACACGATCTTCAAGAGTTTTAACAGAGGCCTTTGCAGCATTGGACTCACAGCTTACTCTGTAGCTAGAATGCTTTATAATACCCTGCCTGATTAAAACATGAGCCTATTTAAGATTAGTCTGGTGTATCATCCACCCATACCAGCTGTCTCCCTGAAGGAGAGGCAGCACGGAACAGGTACCAGGCTAAGGCACAGACAATGAGTGTGAAGAAGGAGTCTGACAATTTAGACACCCACATACATCACTGCACAGTACAGACAGCACAACTAAATCACACAGCACCAAGAGGAGACCACCAGGCAGCTTTGGATGCCTGGAAATAATGAGTACAGCTTCCAGGACTGCTGCTCCAGGACCGAGTCAAGAAGCCAGGGCTTCTGTTTTCTTCCCCCTCCTGATAAGTGGAGTATAAATGAAAGCTCATGTCTCTGCTGCCTTCCCAGCTTCTGCTATGGGGAAGAACAGCTCTTTACAGCACCAACCATACATTCAAATGCAGGAATAACTGCAGCTGTGTCATATTTCTCTTAAGTGAAAAGAATTAGCTGTTCAGAAGCATGCGCTCACTCACCACAAGAGTTCACAATTCAACAGCTTGAAGCTCAGTCATTGACTGACAGTGCTAGGGTGACTTACAAGACATCTGTAGTTGCTCTTTTCGTCTAGGATTAAAGTTGAATTAGTATTTGGGACTCAGTTTCAAAGCTAGCCGGAGTTTATATATCCACAGATTAGATGAGAAGTCTCCCAGTAGTGCTTGGCTCTGGTATCAGGGCTCTGTAGCCAAACCAGATCAGGTATGTATGTTTACAAGCCTAAATATTTATATTGAGCACCTTTAATTTATACACAGAGTCCTTGCTGTATATCAGTTTCTTCCATGAGCATTGCTTATTTGACCTTACCCTTGAATCTGGCAAGCATAAGCATTGAGGTGAGATGTTCTAAACTCTTCCCTGGCAAATCCACTTATTATTGCAATCTAAGAAATGCAGAGCTTGGCATGTAGTGTTCATTTTAGGATTTTGAAACAGTAGCTGCTGTGTATGCATCCCATTAGCAGCTGCGTAGCTGCTTAGGCTTCTGGTATACATTAATCCATGTCTTTTGTTTTGCATTAAAACTTGTATTCATAATCTTGAAGAATGTAGGATTCATTCAGAGCTGAGGGCTGATCACCTAGCACTGGAGATACACAGCAGGATACATAAATGCATTACACTGCAAAGGCTGAAATTCTAGCTCTAGGTTGAAATTTTAGGATTCAGATTTATTGTTATATACCTGCACCTGTGTCACTTTTGCAGGTTTTATGGCAACACTACCTAAACTAAGTACTCCCTCACCTTCTATGCAACTGTGACCCAAGAGGATAAGGTGTCTAAGACTGCATTTACCAGACAAGAGACCCTCAAGCTGCTAAGGGAAGCCATAGAGCGCATCATGGCAGCAGTTACAGGTTTCCAAAATACATAACACACATTCAAATTTCTTCTATTCTTGCACATATCTCCTAGCACAGCCAAACACTAATGAGATGCTCAGCCAGGTGACAATTTAAATAAATCTAGCACTTTGCCTGTCATCCTGATCAAGTAGTCAACTGCGGTTTCACCTTCTCATCCAGCAAGCACTGGCATCAGCTCAAACCACTGCAGATTCCCACTGTACCCTGAGCCAGCCACAGAGCAGTATCTTTCTGTGTAGAGACCCATTCAGAACTCCTACAGCCCTCAAGAGCCTACTTGAGTTGTGATTCCTGTGTTTATGTGGCTATGAAAGAATGGAATCTTCTGGAGAAATGCAGAGACATCCATCAGCTTCAGCTACAACCAAAAGCTTGTTGTTATAGTTAAGCTGCCTAGAAGGCCTGCTCTGAGCATGGAACGCCAAGGCAGCAGTACACAGCTACCTTCACATTCTTATTTTTGAGCATGTTGTTCAGCACCATTGGTTCAGACACTTCAGGTGCTCCAAAGAGCTTGAGCAGCAGAGTTGAGCTGACTATTGAACAGCCAGATAATAAATCGCTTCAAAGCGATTGAAGCAATCAAAATCCTTGTAGCATCAAAAGTGCTTGAAGGATTTACATCAACTCCAACAGGTTCTGATCACATTCTCTGCTGTCTTTGGCAAAAGCTGTCAGAGACAAACCTGCAAAATAAGAGATCAAGGTAAGGACAAGAGTATTAGAGGGCTTCTGATGGCTGAAGTTAGCAACATGTTTCTCCTGCATGTGTAAAGCAATCTCTACAGTTTCACACTGCCCAGTGTCTGGAAATACAGCAATCTGCACTTGAGCACTCCAAGCAGCTCCAGCAGCATGAACTAATCCCAAATACTACAGTCAGAACCAACTGCAGTTTGCAGTACAGTCTGTGGGTGCCCTTGCATTGTGAGCTCAGGGACATGAATTTCAGCAACTGAGTTCTTACAAGCACTGTGTATGGCAAGGACAAGAGGTTTCTACACCCTCTGCTGTTGGGGGAGGAAAATACTCACCCACCTGTTGTTCCATCAAATAAACATGAAATCTACATTTGAGAAGAGCCTATTCCAAAACAACACAGAATAAATTTGAGTATATTTCATGGACACAATAGGATCTGCACTCCTCCTCAGGACACACAGCTTCCATGGGAAAAACTATTCAGATAGAACTTGAAGGGCACACAAGCATTCTGAGAACAAGAGGTTCTCAAGGTGTAAGTATAAATCAATATTTCAAAACATCCCTTATTTCTTAATTCACTGGTAATTAACAGCTTCTTACAGATAAAGAATGACTACAGTGCTAGGCAGCAAGTGCACCTAGAGGTTATCTTAATTCATAAGAACCTTGCCACCACATACAGTAAGCCCAATTAGTACGGTATTATGCATTGGGAACATGTAGTTAACACCCTATTTATAAGCTGCATTAAAATTTCCAAAGACTTAAAAATCAATTGTTATAAGAACACACTGCAGAAGCTTATTCATGAGGTGATGAGGTGAATATTCACCAGCTGAATAAAAAAGTGTTTCTTGAATTTCAGTCCCAGAGTGCCTATTTCAGAGGCCCAAATTTCTATAGCAACATTCCCATTAAACACCAGGAAACGTAGGATTAGACCTACTTATATTGCAGCACGACTTCATTTATGATTCCAGGAAGCCTATTTGAAGCTCCTGTCTTTCAGAGAAGTGATCTTTCAGGCTGTGACCAAACAGCATTTAAGCTTCTAAGGAAAAAATTGCAAGTTCTTTTTCATTATTGTCATGAACACCCATTACAGCATCCTTTCAGCGGGAAACCTGAACACCAGTATGGAGGTTTAAGGACAGAAAGAGCAAAGTTGAATACAACCTTTATGCAAGGCAAAGAAAGGAGAGAGTCATACAAAAAGGCTCAGTAGCAAAATAGGTCTTCCACCTGTAAAGATCTTGATCAGGCAACCAACTAGTCTTGTCTACTTCAAGTTAAGGAAACAATGCAGTAACACAGGCAACAAAAAACCAAGTCACATTACTGATGGGTCAAATGCACATGCATCCCTGACAGAAGAGGTCACCACCAGTGGCCCCTGACTACCAGAGGCAGCATGTTCCTCTGTCCTCCTCAAAAGAAACCATGCAGTTTTACCTCACTCTTCGAGGTATGAAGTACCTACCCAACATGTCATCAAGAAAACTACCTCATGCAGTATGTCTGCATGCTCTCAAACAGCCCCAAACTTGCATTCTAAAGAGATCTGAAGTTAGTGGCAAAATAACAGCCTCGATCTGCCTGCAGCTTGTTACTTGCTAAACAGATCATGCTTACAGCTTCGCTGTTTTCTGGTCAAGCTACTTCAAACCCTGAGATAGGTTTTATACAAGAACTTTGAGAGTCCCAAAACCTCTACTGATGGCCCACTGGACACTTGTCCAAATGGCAGCGTTCTACTAGAGCAGAACCTCTGTCTGAACTGCTGTGGTCCTAACTTTTCTCCTCACATCAATCTTCCCTTGTGTTCCGTCACCAGCTGTGCCAACATGTGCCCAAAAAGCCAGCTCAGGTGTCTGACCCCATCCCAGGTTCCATGAAGGATAAAGCAGAGAAAGACAGTGTCCCTTCTGACCCCTTGAAACACTTTTCTGAAGAGCTGAGCTACAGATTCTACCCTCCTGCTGCAGGCAGAGGGGAAGCACTCAGCCAAACAGGCAAAGCTCAGCCTCATCAGAGGGAAACCTTCACTTATCCCACTACCAAAAGTGAAAGGCATCACAACAAGTGACAAGGCCAAGAATATCACTGAAACCAGAGCTTGTTTCAACTAGAAAGCAATAAGCTCTGTATGTGAACGTATAACTTAGATAAGGTACTACAGACACAGCTTTTTTTACTTAGCCTCGGTATTTTCCAAGTAAACAGGATTTAATCTCAGTGACATGGAGCAACAAATTCAGAGCTATTCACATTTAGGGATTGCACGCATCCAAGCTACAAGGCTAGCAAAACTAGAAGGGTGCCAACATTCAAGCTAGAAATCAACTCAGCCTTGGCATACTGAACAAGATAACTAACATGTAAAACCGGTAATCTGTCAGAACTAACTGACCCCATTAGCAAGATAGATTAGGTTCATTCCTCGAAGCAACCAAAACAGATAAAGTTCTGGGTAAGAAACAGGGTCCGCTATTTTCTTGCATCAGTATTCACAGATTTTATGGAATACCCATTTTGCAATCAATTATCTGTGTCTACTACCACGTAGTCATCGGCAGCAAATCAAAGGGTAGAGGTAGAGGAGTAAACAAGACTACAGCAGCAGAGTTAAGCTGACCTGAAGCTGCCTCCAAGTCAGAGATTTCCATGCCACACTGTACAGACATGCAGGACTTAGCTTACTTTGATCCTTCAGAAGAAACAAATACGCTGGTTTGACTGATTTCACTCATTTAAAAAGTTCAGGAGTAAAATAAGGATTTTGTCCTCAAAGTTAAACCAGACATCAGTATGATGAGATGATGCTACGATTACTCCTTTACTCCACTGCCACTGGCCAGGAAACAAAGCTGCCCACCAATGGCATCGCTGTTGTCACCAGAGATGTGACAGAGCAGATTGGATGGGGGACAGCGGATGTCCATCCCATGACATCAACAGCATTAAGAAGCTGCACTGTGACTCGGGAGGACTCTCGGTGCTGCACCAGTGCCTGCTCTCATGCAAACACTCCACCTTCCTCCACCCCGTTGCTGAGTCACAGAGCCCGCAGGGACACAGGAGCTGCACCCAGCCTGCGGCAGAGCCAGCCCCAGCACAGCACTGCAGCACTGCCAGCCCACACAGGAACGCCCGGCAAAGCCCTGGAACAGGGGAAGCCTTGTCTGAAGCACATTCTATCTTGGTGTTCAGTAAAACACAGCAAAATTTAGGTCTTTTAAGAAACAGCCTTCACAATGCTTCTATAAATACAGCAAGTTCCCCTATTCCTCACCCTCTCACAGCACACCCAGAAACACAGCTGCAAGCACCTTGCCATTGCAAAAGAATCAGACATAGGCAGCATTAACTTTATTTATTTGGCTTCAGAAAGTTCTACATTAGTATTTTAGGAAAGGTTAAGGACAGTGCATGCAAGAAAATATTTCAGTGCTAGCATTCAGAGCAGATAGTCTTTAATCTTCAGCTGGCAGTGGTTATTGGTTAATAGTTTCAGACCATATCTTTCACCACTGTGCATGTTCCCATTTATCTGAGCTTCCCCCCCCCCCCCCCAGCACTTAGCATATGCACCCTTTTCAGTGAAAACAAGCTCTAAAAAATTAGAATAGTCTGGGTTGGAAGAGACCTTAGAGATCATCTAGTTCCAACCCCATTGCCATGGGCAGGGAGGGACACCTCCCATGTGGGGACACATGGCAGGGACACACCAGACCAGGTTGCTCAAAGCCCCATCCAGCCTGGCCGTAAATACTTCCAGGGATGGAACAATGACATACAAGCTCTAAGCCAGTAGTTATTTCAAAACCCAGCTCTCAAAATAAACTAGAAGTAATTATGATCCCACCTCACCACATTAAATACAGATGCACAAAAGAAAGTGTTCTATATAGATTACTTCAGCGGGAAAAAAAGTAAAAGTCTTGATACCAGAAGAAGCAAAACATCTGCTTTAGAAAAATTTACCCTTGAGAAAAACACAGCATGATTAAGAGTCTCTTCATCTGCCCACACTCAATGGTGCATGATTTGTGCTGAGCTCTTCACTGTTCTTACTTGGTTGTAAAGCTTCTCTTAAGTACAAAAGCTTAAAACATTTCCATGATTCACATCAAGATCTGAGTACTAGGAAAAAAACTTTATTTTGTTCAAATGTTACTAAAAAAAAAAAATCACAGTTAAAAGTGGAAAGTACTTATAAGCACTCAAACTTGTTACTGAGTAAATTACCTACGGTACCCCTTGGAATGACCTCTTCAAACAAAAAGGAATATTCATTATTGACCTTCAATGCAGTGAATCTATAGAGAGCTGGCACAGCAAAAAGGCTGCTGCTGCATGTGATTCAATAAGTATAGACAAATACAAACAATGAAAAAATTAACTGACCTGATGTTTAGCACGCTGAAATTTTGACCCTTCCTGTTCTTCATGCTGTACAGAGTTGGCTCTCTCCCTCACACTTCTATACCCAGGGCTGGGTATAATGTACTCTTTTCCTATGTCGATGTCTTTCATCTTCTGTAAACGCCAGGATTTACACGTGCGTTTTCAACTCAAAAATCTGAAAAATAATTACATTCCACTTAGTTATGCACTATGCCAAACACCAGTTACTTTTAGTCAACTATTTTTAAAGTTTTTTTTTAATTCAAGTTCAGAAAGTAATTGCAAAAGAGCCTTATTATAACAGGACTGTAATAGTATGGCTTTGGAAACACAGGCAAGACTAGCCTCTCCTGAACTAGTTTAAACATGCCCTGAGGTAACTACCATAATTCTCAGTGCACCAGAGTCCTTTTCTAATTCCTCCCTTAGAGCTCCAAAATGCAATTATGCAACCAGAAAGATTCAAGTAGCAACTAGTTAGTTGTTACTACAACATTTAGTTGAAACCTTGAGAAACTTGACTTGTGAGATCAAATCCCTGAAGCCTTCTGTTAGTGCCTGCAGCCGCACACCCCCAACAACTCACCCGCACAAAGTTCTGCGGAACTGATCTCTCCGGAGCTGTCACACGACAACAGCGGTCACTGCAGACACACTCCCGACAACGCGCCCCTTTTCTGCTATAAGGCTACTCCTTAGGCTCCAGCTGCTATTAAGCACCTACAGGCACAGGAAGGGCCGTCACCTTCAGCGCTGCGGGCGTTCCCGTGCGGTCAGAGAGAGAACGGGAGCCCCGGGAAGAGACCCGCCTCCCGCTGCGGGGCTGTTCTGTAATTCTGCCCGATAGCGCCCGCAATGAGCCTGTGGCGGTGACACCGGGCTGCACCGGCATCAGCCGCCCCCACCCCGGGCCCGTTCCTCAGCGCCGGCCAAGGATGCTGCAGCGCGGCAGGTCCCGGGGCTGCCGCCCGCCGCCATAGGGCTGCGCGCCAGCCGCTGCCGAGCGGCCCAGCCAGCGGGGGCACGACTCCCCGCCGCACCGGCGCAAACGAGACAGCCCCCCCCGCAGCCGGGGAGGGACAGACAGACAGACAGACACGGCTGAGGCTGCCGGCCGGGGAGAGCTGCTCCACCGGCCTCCTCGCAGGAAAGGAGGGAGGACACAAGACAAGGCCGCCTCCTCAGTCGCGCGGCTGCCCTTCACCCACACAAAGGAGCGCGCTGCTTCTCACCCCTTGTAACGGGCGGGCCGTCCCCGCTCACCTCCGCCCGGCGACTGCCCCCGCTGCGGCTCCTCCGCCCAGCAGCCGCGACGCCAAACAACATCCCTTATAGCGGCCTCGGCGCCCCCACTGCGCCTGCGCGGGGAGGGGGCGAGCGGGGACTGTCGAGGCCGTTCCTTCTCGGTGCCCCATGGGAAATGTAGTCCCAACCTCCGCGCGCCCGCCCACTGGCCGCGGGTCCAGAAACTACGTTGCCCGGGAGGCCGCGCGCGGTCGGCTGTCGTTTTTCCACGCCCCTCCCCGCCGTGCCCCGCCCGCTCCATTCCCGCCGCTACTGCCGCAGCGTGGGGGGTCTGGAACGTTCGCCGCTGCCCGTCGCGAGACGCCGGGGTGTCCCCAGCTGGCGCTGGGCGAGGAAGAGGATCCCGCTCCCGGCCCGGCGGCGGCCGCCGCGCTGCGGGGAGAACGAGCGGACCTCGGGGTGCCCCGGCCCGCACCCCCGGCTCGCCGGTGTTGCCGCAGGGCGGTGCCGGTCCGCTGCGCCGGCCGGAGCAGAAGCGGCGGCGGCTCCTCGGTTTGCCGCCGTTGCAGCCGGTCGCTTACAGCCGGGGGAGGTGCCGCTGCCCATAATCTGGGGCTTAACCTTTGCGGGTCTGCAGCGTCACCCCCCGGCCCCGCTGTGCTGCTTGCCTGGAGCCCGGCTAGGAAGGGGACGTGGCGGGGGACAGGGAAGCTCCGCTGTGCCCCTCCGAAGGGATTCGGAGCGGGTGAAGGGACTGCGAACTTGCCCCGGGGCTTTCCCGGCCGAGCTTCTCCCAGTGACGGGGCCGAGGGGCAGCAGCGGCCCCGCTCCCCTGGCGCCGGAGGTGCAGCCCGGGGAGCTCGGCGCGGAGGAGCGGGCGAGGCTGCATTTCCTCTCGCAAAGGGCTATACGTATCCTTAAGAAACCTCGAGCTGTAGCCTCTCCCTGCTGTGTTTAAATACCCTGTCCTCATGTGACATATTCTTTCCACCAGCCAAATTTGGCTGATGTATCATTTAAGTGGTTTATATAACGAGTGCCTGTTTGCACTGCAGTCCTGGCTCTGCTGTCGGCAAAACGCTCGTGAGAGTCAGTTTGATAGAAAAGCTGAAATAAACTCAGGTAAAGGTGGGAGATGGGGATCTGGAAGTAAAAGTGGACCCAGAATATTCCTTCCAAGCCCACAGGCCAGTGGTGCAGGTAAAAGATGTCACCATGCAAGCAGTAATTCAAGGACACACTGAAGGTACCAGAGACTCCCTTCAGAGCTCCGTGACACATCCTGCGGCACTCCCGACTCCCATTTCTGGCAAAAATGAGCATCAGCTCCATTGCAGGTGCTCTAACGTTTTGGGACAGCAGGGCTGACAGACGCGCAGAAGCAGAGGGTAGGGCAGCTGAGAGCACACATGGCTGCTGCATTTTTCTGCAGTCTTCCCCAGGACTCGCAATCACACAATTTCAGATTGCTTTGGCTGAGATTTTATTGGGAAAGAAGCTACAGTATGCTGTATGCTTTATAAATGCTATGTATGTCCCAGCTAAAGGTGTATTTTAAGACAGAAGCCAGGAGGCAATTTAGAGTAAGTCTCTGAGTAGTCATTAAACAGACATTTGCTAAATAGATGTGCAGTTACTGAGTAAGGCAGTTAAACAGCATAAACAGAAGGGACAAAGTGTAAATGATGGCAAGAATTAAACTGTGTTAAAGCTTCAAGGTGAGTCACTTGTATGGTATTTTTGGATGTTGAGCTGAGATTGTTCTGAGTGCAAGTCTGTGGCCCCTGGGCTGTGGGGACAACCAGAGCTGCTTTTCAGAGGTAGCTGCCTGGTTTTGAGCCGATGACATGTTGAAGCCTAAAAGCTTTGCATCGTGTGCCTAGAGGGAAAGAGAAATGTGGGCCTCCATTATGCCACAGTGGCTGCAAAATGTGTTAGGGAAGATGACCAGAGCGTTGCTTTAGCCAAGGGATCCAGGGCCTTGCCTACACCCTCTCTGGCCTCTATTTCTCCAGTGCTGGAGCAGATCTGAGAGTAAAAGGGAGGGTGTGAGTGCTAGAAGGAAACTGTGCTGGTAAATAATGCAGTGTACGCTCAGCTAGCTCTGGGCAGCGGGCTGGTGGCAGCATCAGCAGTGTGTTCACACCTGCGAGTGCACTACTCCCTTAGTATGATGGTGGGAGAAAAACATACGTAGGCATAAGTGTGTCACGAGTCTCCTCCAGCATTTGTTCTAAAGAATTTAAGTGGTACAGGTGCTACCAAACAGAGGAGCTGCATCTTTAGCTCCAGTGGCAGCAGCTAATGCTTTTAGTGCTGCCAGCCCTGGCTTTGTCCCTGTGGGATGGAGACGTTACATAAACACGGTCTGTACAGTATTAAAACTTGCCCTGATTAAAGATCTGGGATTTGCCATAGTCAGCCCTGACTGCAGCCAGAAAAGCACAGCCAGAGCAAAGAGCCCATGGCAGCTTCAGAGCTGAGCCTGGCAGACCCCGTGGGCAAAGAAGCGACACCTGACAATGAGTCTCCTTAGAGGTGTACAGTGTCTGCTCCCCCACACCCCAAAACAAACATCAGCAAAAAATTTGAAGCAACACTTGAAACAAAACTGACTTGAGCCATTGAATCTGGTAGTGGACCATTGACAAGTCCACCAGGAAAACCAAGGCTCAGTTTGTGGGAGCGATGGCCTTTATTTATCCAACCTATCCAAAGATCCTACCACATCTTTCCCCGTAGGATTTGAGGACTTGCTTCTGCTGCCTGGGGAATATGGAGCACGTGCTCCCCAGGTGACCTAACTGAGATGGATCTTGGACAGAAACAAAGAGAAGTCCTTCCAGGAGATGTTCTAAGCTTCATGAGCATTGCAGCACTAGTTTGGGTTCACAGCAGTGCAATTAAGGCCAGAATCTCAGCCACCCAAACCCCTGTGACACATGCAGGACCAAAGCAGAGTTACTCATGTGCCAATGGGATGCTCTGCCTGTGAGCCCACCAGACACTGGTTGCAGGTTGGGTGGGAGCAGTGGGGTGGTATGGTCTCTGTTCTGCTGCTGGCAAAACATTGCAATGAGGCACTAGGACAAAACAGCTTTTCTCTTTGCCCAAAGAAGCAGCAAGATGTGGTTCGACTGATGTCCTTGGGGATTGTGGAACACTAGGAGATGCCTTGGGCTAACAGGAGAAGAGCCACCTGCCTCTGACCAGGTTTGTGGGTGCTGTGAGGCTGGGGACACAACATGCTTCCATCAGAGTGGATGGAAGTGGATGACACAAGTCCAGAGACCCCTGTGGAGAACTGTTCTTCCCTCTCTCCCCGGATGTCCTCATACACAAAAGGACATCTTCTTGCCCTTCCCCGCTGAGGTTCTCAGTCCTGGCTGCTGAGGCTTGCATTTTCGGGATGAGTTTCCTGGGTTCAGTCCCTCCTGATGTGCATGCTGACAATTGTTATGCTTGCTGGTGCTTTTTTACTCTCTCACTGATCAGAGCTCTCAGCCATGAAGTCCAGAACTCAGAAATTAATTGGATGGCTCAAGTAAAAGTCCCATGCCTGCAGCACTGCAAACCCTGCAAACAAGTCCAGAAATAGGGAGGTCTGGAAAGACTGCATGTGTCAGCTTGTTCCTGATTCTCTATCTCTGTGTGGTGCCCAATCTTTGATTGTCCATCATTTCCAGGCCTCCCTCCCACACACAGCTCAGGACTTTGAGCTCTCAGAGCAGACCGAAAGGTTTCCCATTGCACTGCAGCAATAATTATTCATGATTGCCACTAAGGCAACACCTTAGTCTCAGCTGGGCTTTCTCTTTGCTAGGAGCCACCAACCCACGTGGGCAGCTTGGCAGATAGGTACAGGCTACCAACAACTGAAGACTGGAGAAACTTCACTACTCATTTCCCTTTTTATCTTATATCCACCTTCACAGTTAAAGAGGAAAATATTTGTGGCAAAAGCACCAAGAA
Source organism: Scolopax mira (assembly GCA_004320125.1). NCBI lineage: Eukaryota > Metazoa > Chordata > Aves > Charadriiformes > Scolopacidae > Scolopax > Scolopax mira. Next base: position 11,811 of record BJBW01013404.1, on the reverse strand, counting down.
GATCACAGTCATTCTCAGTCCATCATCCTTAGGCTCCAGAGTTAATGTCCCATTAAGAAGACATTCCCAGGAGGAAGGCAGGAGCCACTGTGGTACCTGTAGCAAGGCTGTCAGGTTCTGCTGTGACTTGCTCGACCACTCTCCTCTTAAATCTCAGTAGCTCACAAACTATTTCAGGACAGCAGTGGGCTGGGTTTGTCCATTGAAAATTACAGTCCCATTTCCTGCAAAGAAGTTAATAACCAGCAATAGTGTTGTATAACATCTCATTACTCGTTACAGCAACAAATGGGTATGGTTGCCCTTAATTTAGAAGTTATGGTAACTAATGGATCTGCTCATGTCATTGCATTGAAGAGCAAGAGGAGTCACAAATGTTCTCTGCACATATTTAGTGCTATTAGTGCCCAAGTCTTCCTAAAAATCCTGCTGCTGGTGACAGCACCCCCCAGAACTCCCTGCAGCAGCACCAGCTCAGACAGACCTGCCCGTGGGGCGCTGGCACCTCTCTGCCCGCCGGGGCCTCAGGAGGCTGTGCTGTCCCCACAAACCCCCTTGTGCCTGCCCGGCCCCATCCACACCCGCAGCAGGGAGCTGCAGTAACCTCCCATACTGGCCTGGGAGCAAACCCTCTCCCCCATCCCAGTGGAGCTGCACAGAAAGGGGTTAGCAGGCTCGGGATGTAAAAAGCTCAGTGCCATGAGACAACCACCTCCTGGAACTCGGCATTTTCCATGTGGATGCTCTGATTTGTGAGGCACGTGGGGCACAGGACCTTGTAGGATGCTCAAGACCTAAGCAACACCCCAGGGACCCCTCACTTCGCAGCACAACCCCTCTCTGAGCTCCCACTTTTTTGTTACTGCAGCCTTATTGTGCTCGCAGCTCTGCAAATGACTCATTGAGACACTCACGTCCCTGTGCTTTATGTTGCTTCAGTGATGAACAATCCGTGTTGCAGATCAGAAGCTGGGGGGAGCAGAGGCCAGCTCCCACAGCACAGTGAGGAGCAGTGATTTCCCCACCCTCCCCAGGAAAATACAGAAGAGGGATGTGATGTGTTTGGACCTAGAGAAAGGACGAATCTTTCTCTTTCCTCCTGACCTGTTTTAGGCAGGAGTTCATTAATATGTTCATTATCACCTGCGCATTCAGCTTTCCTGCAAACAAGCTGTACTGGCTTGATATTTGTGCAGAACTGTGAGCAGAGGAGGCACTCACGACAATTGTGTTTCCAAGGATAAGGCTCCTGGGCTGATCCAAGCGGAGCACAGTGGCACCACCACCCATCACCTTCCCTTGGGTTCCTGTGGGTTGGTGAATGTTCCTGGCCAAGCTGATGGGGCTTTACTCTTGTTCTCAAAAGCTTCTACAAATAGCCAGGCTTTTGCAACAAATGCCTTTCATTATTATTTTATAATTTTTTTTAGGTTTTGATCATCCTGCTTTATTTTTGCAGCATTTCTGCTTGTTAGAGTGCAGGAGTAAAAAGTGCTATATTGTGCTGTACCACAGAGATTAAAATTGGTTTGTAATTCATCTTTTGGGTCGGGAGGAGAGAGCATGGAGAAAGCACACCATCTTGTCCAAATGCTACTTCCTTTGGGCTTTGTGAGAACAGGATACAAGTAACACCCTCCCAGCACAATTAGCAGCAACTAAGTCAAAACTGGTTGGTTGTGTTTTGTTTTGTTTTGTTTTTTCCCTAAAAGGGAAAAGCCAGAAGGTCTCAAAGGTGTTGCAATGTTCAAAGTGTAATCCAGCACAGAAAACAAGTTCAAGGCAGTACATCTCAATCTACAAACCCAATGATTGCGAGGACAAGATCAATTCAAGGGCAGAAGCTGACACAGACCTGTGACAGCTTCCACCACACCCACGGTTAATGAGTAATCAACACCAACCTGCAGCCCCAGTCCATCTGGAGTCGGCTATTCCCACCGCAGACTGAGCCATGGCTGCGCTGTACAGCCGGGTATTTGGTGGAGTTAGAGGAAAGGCCAAATGGTGTATCAATAACGAAGCTGGAGATGTGTCTGAACGAGCATTAGTGAGCCGGGACGTATCCCAGCTGCACCGCTTTCTGGCTTGGGTTGAGTTACCTCCTGTCAGCTACTCCCCGTAACCTGCAGGCCTGGAGTAGTGGCTTTGTTTGGTCTGCAGCGCTAAAAGTGTGGGAGAAGCTCCTCTAGCCCCTCCCCGGGAGCATCCCAGGTCTGTACCCAGGCCAGAGTGGGAAAGGACAACGGCTGGGTCAGGGCAGTGTGTTCAGATCAGGCTGCTTTTTGGGAGCTGGACAGGGCTGTGCAGGCAGCCATGGCCGGAGCTGCACTGGACACACTGGACACAGGCTGTGGTGGGGGAACTGGTCTGAACATCACCAAACGTGTCGGTGCTGGCCAGGGCCTGACGCAGCACGATCAGGGACACGGTCACTGCCCACTGCCAGGGCAGGGCACGCTCCGTCCCCCCTCCCTGCCTCTGGCAAAGCAGAGTGGTAGGCTCGCCAGGGTGAAGGTGTCCCTGCTCCCAGGGGTGTGGAAACAGCAGGATCGGGCTGGGCAGCAAGGTCTCTGGGGTGGGATGTGGTTCTCGTACAGCTGTCTGCTGGGGTGGCTGTGCAAGGCCCACTTAATGGGCACCATCAGGACATACTGTGAAAAAACAGCTGTGACAGCCCCGTCTAAGTGTGCGAAGCGCTCCCTCCTGCTCTCCCCGCCAGCACCCACAGTGCTGGGGCTCCTCCAGCAGCTCCTGTGCACCAGCCACACATCAGGCTCGGGCAAGCACCATCTCCTTGATCTTCCAGCAGATGGTGAACTTGCCAGTACCGGTGTCTTCCTGCCTGTTCCCTCAAACCCTCCTGATTTCCTACATCCCTTGTGCAGTGACCCTGTCACCATCCATCCAAGATGTCGGTGATGCTGTGTGGCAATGACATCCAACACCTTCCTCTGCTGCTCCCTGCTCCCCCAGAACATGGTTCACAGGTGCCATTAGCTCTCTCACCACCTGCTGTCATCCTCTCTGGAGATGCTTGTTGACAATAGCTCAGCTGGTCATTACACACTTCACCTCTGTGCAGCTCCACTCCTGGGAAGACAGGATGTTTCCCTGGTGCCCAGCAGCGGGACCGTCAGAAAGGCGATGCAGGGACCACCACGTTGCAGGAGTCCAAATGTTCTCAAGCCCTTGAGCTTCTCCACAGCACATCCTCTGCCCCACAGCCCAGCACATGCTGCTGGAGAGCCACCAGCCTGCATTTGCCCCTGTGCTCCCGAGCATCCCCCAGAAGTGCATGGGAAGGATGGGCCAGTCTCAGCAAGCACACAGCAAGCAGCTGAGGGGAGAGGAGCTTTGTGTCCTGCTGGAAACACACAGGCAGCATGAACGAAAAGGGCTTCAAAAAAAGGAGGAAAAATAATTAAAAATGCTGTGAGCCCCTGGTGGTGCCCAGAATCCCATGTGGCAGAGAAAAGGCTGGCTGGGATGCCAATTTTGGAGCTCACGAGTGTGATCAGCTATTTTGAGAAGCAAAGGAGGACAGCCAAGTTCAGAGTGCATTTGGCCTCTGGGACTGTGCAGCTGAAAAATGGAAAAAATGGGAATGTGCAAGCCCAACACAGCTCTTTCCTTGCTGCTGCAGGCTCTCCCAGGTCCCAGGGCGGCCGGTCCCAGGGTCGAGGGTGACAGGGACCAGGAGCTGTTTCAGGGAGGTGGAGGGGAAGGCAGGCAACTCTGTGTCCAGCCAGCGGTGGGATGGGAAGGGCAGCAGGGCCTGGAGAGACTTGCTCTGCTTTGTTGCTGGGGGAGAAGGCAACAGAGACAGTTGTCTCCTGCTTTCTCCCCCCAGAAGAGCAGGACTGGTTTCCTAGGGGCTCCTGAGAAAACTTCCCTGTGTGCATCTTGTTTTGCTGAGCTAATTGCTTTTGCTTCCTCAGGAAGCACCATCTGAGCACCAGCAGCCATTCTGCCAAGCCAACACAACCCTCACGTGCTCACTCCCCTCTGTACATTGCTCCCCCCCGGCCCCTTCTCAGGCTCCCTGCGGGACTGGCACATGTGTCCTGGGGGCTATTGGCCTCTGAGCGATGGACTAGAGCCCCAGCACAAGGTGGAGGGGGCTCAACACTCACTCATGTCTCCTCTCATTGCATCAGCAGGTGGGAACGTGGGGACTGCCTTTGCGGGACACCAAAAAATGTGGGACAGATTGGTTAGCCAAGGAGAAGCTTGCAGTGAAGATGTATCCCAAAAAGAAATACTGATCAGTCTGAAACGTTGAGGCTGTTTGTTAAGGTACAGAAATTCCCCAAGAGGAAAGCGTACACCCACAAGCTGGATTGCTTTGCCGAACAGAGCCCTGTCACCCGCCTGTCCCACGCTTGACGGACCAGGGGGTTCCTGCCTGTTTCCACAGTGCACTTTCCTAACAAGAAAAGCCCCATGGCAATGGTGGCTTAGTTGGGTCAAGTGGAGACGAAGCCTCCGGCTGCTGTGTGCTGCTCTCCCCTGTGGCGTGGGAGGGCAGGAACACTCCCAGCCATGGGTGCAGACACCAGGCTGGTGCTTAAGGTGTGAGAAACAGCTGTAGGATCCACAGCCTGGTTAGCACAAATCACAGCCCCACAACACTTAGAATAACAAACCCAACCTACTACTGATGAGAAAAGAGTGGGCCAGACTCCAGATCCCCCATGCCCCCTCCCCAGGACTGGGAACGTAGCAAGTGGGAGCTGGGGGATGTGAAGACTGGAAGCAGCAGGACCACCTCCTCCAGTGTGTGGTCACAGCATGGGAGCAGGGCAACAGTGTTCAATTATGGGGTGGTCATCAGCTTGTTCTGTGACCACAACTGTGTTACATCTCACACTCGTGGCTCAGTTCCTCCTCCTACAAAACGTGTGACTGGGGAAACCATGTGACAAAGGCAACAGAGAGTCACTGTATGAAAAGCAGAGCAACGTTCTCAAAACCCTGATCCTCCCCACCTGTGAGCAATGTCTGGCTTCCTCGTAAAGACAGAAGATTGAGCCAGTTTGAACTAAAGGAAAATATCATGCTCAGACCCAGCTCCTTGTCAGTGAGGCGCATCTAGTATCGGTCACCGGCTGCTCCTGCTTTGAAAATACAGCAGCTCTTCATGTGGGTGGGAAAAATGAGCTCAAGCCTTTGTGAATCCCATTTCTCCCTCCTCTGTCATTAAAAGTTCCAGGGCCTGCTCTCCGCAGTGCACTTAATACAACTACAGTCTGATATGAATCAAGTCCAGCCTTCAATGTTGGTTTGTCGCTTTTCTGTTTCCAGTGTGTTTGCAGTGATTTGAACAGAGGAGTCCACAGATACGGTTTAAAACATATGTCACTGCAGTCGTTCATCTGATGACGCTCTGATGTCCTGTGATTACAGGCAGAGGTACAATTTGGATCAAATTTTTCACTGAACACCTGGGTCACCTACATGGAAGAGCAGGTCTGGGTGGTGTGTCTGTGCAGGGGTATCCAGCCACTGGGGGGGAGGGGGCACATTGAGCCCTGCCTGCACCTTTACAACTGGGTCCCCTGGACTCTCGTCCGGCCGTGGTGTCTTTGGGCTTGCCTTTGCCACATGCTGCACTTCACATCATTGCGGACACTTCTTCAAAGTCTAAACCAGGTCTTTACACATGGCTCTACCCAAGGGTTGTCTCTAAGGGCCAAGGATCAAAGCTGACTATGATGATGCTCCTAAGAGTGTTTATTCCCATTTATAGTATTGGCGCTGCAGCCACGTCTGGAGTCCCTCTCTGGGAGCAGTGTCCCTGCAATGGGGACAGAGAGCCTCAGGGGCACTCCAGCCCGGCTTGGACAGTGCATCAAGCCTGGCTGGGTCAGGAGCTCTCTGGGTGCGGAGGAGGTGGCAAGTTCCTGCCCCGTGGAGATGATAATTTCATCTCAGGTGACTGCATCAAGCAAGAAATAAGTTTGATAACTGCAAGGTGGCAGATATTAAACCTTGTGATTGGTAGTGTCACCAGCGCTTCAGACTGTGGCTGCCTGCAAAAGGACGAAAAGAAGTAGTACATCTGTGGAGGGCACCCAAGCCAGCACTGGGAGGGGAGTGCTGCAGGTAAGTGGAGGCTGGGAAGCTGCTCCCAGAGACAAGGCATCTCAACTGCCTGGGCCTAATGCTCCCACTGATGTGACAGAAAAGTGGTGGGAGCACTCCGTGAATTCTTCAGCATATCTTAGGTACAGACACTCATCACATGGCTTAGCACACTGCATTATAGCATTATTAATTGCCTTGACTTAGAAGAAACAGAAGAAGGAATCTCTAATCCAAGAGACTTCATCTTTTTTTCTGGTTTCCAGTGTATTACCTTTTCTTTGGTATCAACTACAGCTGGAACGAACACATCTAGGAACCACACTACCAGGAAAAAGGTCATTAATCAGCTACTTCCTTCTACTTTTCTGCAACCACGTGCATATTACAGTTTGAAATATATCCCTGACAAATTAAAAGAAGTGTTGGAATGAGTCCATGGGAAACATAAGTTCAGTAACCAGATCTGTAGTGTTAAACATCTGTCAAGATAATGTGATCTCTCCCTGGCTTTGATGTGATGGAAGGGGGCTGTTGAGTTCCTCTGAGAACATTCCCCTGAGAACATTCCCCTTCTCTGTCTTTATTACTTAGATCTTAAGGCAGCCCCAACACAAAGCTCTAAAACAAAACTCTGGGTGCATGAACAACTGAATGGATCCTTGAAATGGCACAGCAACTGAATATTGCTCAGTTCCCAGCTGTGGAAACATGAAGCCCCTTGGGCTGAGAGCTCTCATACATGTGCCTTTCCTGCAGAGATCCAGGCTCGCAGGGAGTGAAGGGTTAAAGGAAACGTGCCCTCTGCTCTGAACAGGGCCCTTGCAGGAAAGGCATGGATGAGAGCAAAGATAGGTGTGCCTCCAGCAAAGCTCCCCCTCCTTCTGGCAGCTGAGATGGTGGGAAGCAGGGCTGCCTCCCCCAGAAATGATGCATCTGGTGCGACAGCAGGAAGAATGCAGAGGGATGGACAAGTCCTCCCTCGGCATCTCCTCCAGTCAGGGCTAGGCCTGTGGCAGAGGGGTTGCTGCAAGAGCCCTTCTCCTCCCCTGAACAAGATGAGGGATGAGGAATAACCTTGCCTCTGCCCTAGCACAGGAGAGGAGAACAGCCCCATCTTGGAGCAATGGAGCAGGAGCAAAGCAATTACTGCTGGTGGCTGCTCTGTGTTGCTGCTGAAGGCCTGCAGGTGGGAATGAAGGTATGGGCTGGAACCAGCTAGAGAGCTCTGGAAATGAGGCCCTTGGCCAGAGAGAAGCCAGCCAGCCATCTCCCGGCTATCTCCCCTGGCTGTTCAGAGCCAGGGAATTGCCGCCTTGCCCCTGGCAGCCCTGACTTGGCACCATGGGTTCCCTTCTCGTGGTGCACGTGACACCAGGTCCTGTCCCTTAACCCTCTGCAGCACAGCATGTCCCTGCCTGTCCTCACAGTCCCAAGTCACGCATCTTTTCAAAGGAGATGTCATTTTCTCTCTCTGGGTCAGCCCAAGCATCCCTTCCTAGGTATGTTTATCACTGCACTGGGAGTCTCTCTGGACTACCCTTATATCCCTGCTTGGGAAGGGCTGTTCCCAGCTTCTTCTGCTATAGGAATCCACATGGATCAAAGCTGGATAAAGGTTAGCAGGGAAAAGAGGAGGCAGCTGTGTTACCTCCTCCCTCATGCACCCCTGAACTGAGGAAAAAGATCTAACCTGCTTGGGGGCTGATGCCAATGGGAGCGCGAAGCTGGGAGCACACCCTGGACAAAGGTAGGCTTTGGAGGCCAGGCACCCCATGGTGCATCACCAGTGTAGCAGCGGTGCAAAAAGTTGTGTGTGAATCAGGAATATAGAAAGGGCAGGGGCAGCCTTGCTCAGGGAGAAGGCGATCCCCATGTGACTGGGAGCACTGGTTCCTGTGACAGCTTCAGCACCATCCCTCATGGGAAACATGTTTTGCTCTTCAGACTCAAGCGGCTTCTGAGGTCATGTGGGGTGGCTGCCTCCAGAGACTGCTGTCCCCGGGGCTGGAGCACATGACGAGCCCAGATGGACACTGACTTTCCCACGCTGAGTAGGGTGTCCTCACTGAGGAACCTGTGCCTGCCATGCCTAAAGCCTCATCAGCCTCTGAGAGTGACCAGAGAGATGCATCAGCAAAGGATGGAGCCAGAGTGTGAGCAGAGAAGCAGAGGAGCAGCACAGCCATGCCCCTGCATCTGCACCATGGTGAGACCATGTCTGTTAGTGGATATCAGCACCATTGCTCTGGGGCTAGTGTTTCTCCTCAGGAGAGCAGCAGGTGAGGGATGGTGGAAACAGTGTCCTGAAAGATGCATCCCCTCACACAGGCTTCATCCAAGAGCTGCCTAGAGGAGTCTGGAAGTAGGTCCTGCTTGCTGAAGCTGTGGGGAGAGAGCAAAACCATTGCAAGGGGGAGAAACTAGAGCAAGGCTTGTAAAGGGCTGGAAACTGAGCTGAAATATCCAGGGCAACATAGCCTACAGCCCAGGCTGTGCTTGTGAGGGGAGAGCCTGGGACCAGAAAAACCCTGGGGGAAGAAGTAAATTAGAGAGACGCTTACTCTGGGACTTTGATGTGCTTTTCCTGACTCTCATTTCAGATTCCTGAGCTCCAGGCAGGACTGGTCAGCAGCAGATAGACCATCACATGCACGTCCCTTCTCTAAGGAGTGGGGCATTTCTGCTTGTCCCCCATCTCTCCAGGGAGACCTGCACCACCCGTGGGGAGCCTGCTTAGCTTGGCATACCTGCGTGGTACCCAGTGGCACAGCATGAGTGTCCCCCATCAGCGGCCCCTGCTGTGCTCTGCTCACCACAAACGGTCAGCTCCTTGCACAGTGCTCTCCCCGCCCCATCTCCATATTCTGGGGAGGTGCTGGTGCAGCCGCTGCCTCTTGTTTCACATCCTGCCTGGCACGGGGGCAACACGAAACACGGGGCAGCCCAGAGCTTGGGCAGTAGCAACGCATCCTCCCCATTAGCCAGTGAGTGATGCTGTGCCCAGCATCTCACTGGTGGAAAGGGCCACCAGGGAGCTGTGAGCAGCACCCCAGGGTGGGTGGAAACCTAGGGGGTGCAGGCAGGATGGCCTTGTGTCTTTGGGCTCCCTTCTCGAGGCTGCCAACCCAGGAGCAGCAGGATGCGGAGAGCAGAGGAAGCCCAGCAGTTCATCTGGCAGAAGCCCTCTGCTGAGAAGCACAAAGAGGGCCAAATGAGCAAAGAGGGGAGGAATAGCCTGTGAGTCAGTGTCCCTGCTGTCAGCTTGGCCAGAGCCCAGCGTGTGGGAGGGAGGCATGAGGCGAAAGGGTTGGGATGCAGAGTCTGTCTGCCTTTCATGTTTTGTGACTTACTTGTGGTCTGCATTTTCTTTTTACCTGCAGACTTGGTTCAGTGCTCAGGTAAACCTTGTGTCAGACAGAGCCATTCAGGCATGCAGGAGAGCTGGACAACCTAAGCCCATCCTGGCTGTTGCACATCCCTTCTCCCAGGGGCAGGAGCTCTTTCAAGGGTGCTGGGGGCAGACAGACCCCTCTCTACACCTGAGTAAGGTCAGGACAGCCCCCTGATCCCAGACACCCTGTACCAGGGTTCATGGCCGGCCCTGCCACCTCTGACACTGTGTAGGGATAGCTCCAACCAAACCAGGCTCCCTGCCAGCTTTGCATGGCTCAGGAAGAGCTGAGTTTAGGCCCTAGTTGCATCCCTGACCTGGAGTTGAGATGGCACACATCTGTCGCTCTGCTGAGGCATCCAAGGTTGCTCCAAGGGCATCAGAGCTGCTGGCCACCAGGCAGGACATATGAGGGGAAATCAGCCATGCAGACCTCCTGTGATCTTCCTTATTGCAAGCCTTACTGCCCTGGGGACCCCCTGACACAGGTCCCACTCAGCCCTGAGGAATACGGAGCCCCAAAGCCATCTAAAATAGGACCAAGTCTGGAGCTGCGGGTCAAGGCTTAGCAATGCCTTATGGTCATCGTCTAGGCAGAGGGAAAAAGATAGGGAGCAGACAAATTCTCAGAAAGGACAACAAACAGAAAAGCGAGAAGGGTTAAAAATGTATGCACGTGGACCGGGAGGCTGTCTCAGAAAGCAGAGCATTCCCACCAGGCTCATCATTCCCAGAGCTGGTGGATGCTGTCCCATGATGCTGTCCAGGGCTACCCAAGGACAAGGGAGTAAGAAAAAGCCCCACAGTCTATGGGTCTTTCCTGTGGCCTACTGGGTTTGATGGACCTCCAGTCTAACCCTGTCCAGCCTCATTTCAATTTAATTGATCTAATTTCAATTTTAAAAGCTCTCCTGGAACTATATTGCTTTCAGAAAATGTTTGGCCTGGGTGCTACTGATCTGCAAGTCCCCAATGAAACCAAAGGGAAACGTGTCTGCAAAGCCTGAAGAATATTTATCAGGCTGATTTTGAGTTCAGTTCATTAGCAATTACCTTGATTTGTCTTCCCTGGCTCCTGCCAATTTACCAGGGCACCGTCTTGGAAACTCACCTCATTTGGGGAGAACAGGATGTAATTAGCCAGATAATCTGCTGGGTCTCCTGTCGAGCTCTGTGTGCCCAGTCTCGACACAGGCGGTGGCTGTGCAGGCTGGATCAGACTTGATTTCTGGTGCGGTTTATGCACTTAATGCTATGTAAGCAGGAAGAAAAATACTGTCCTGCCCTCAGGCAATGACAAATCTACCTCTTGGATCATTCTTCAAGCTGTAACCCCCGGGCTGAAACCATCTGGGAGCTTTTGTTCCGGGGTTAGCTGCTTTGCAGGATTCCCAAGGGTATGCGGATACCTATTTTTGAAAGGATGGGAATGATTTATTTCCCTAGGGCAACTCATTTCTATTTTCTCACTGTGTCCATCCTTGCTGCTCTTTTCCAAACCACTAGCTAAGGTCAAGCAACTCAGCCACAAGGTGCTGCACAGCAAGGGCTCAGTCACAAGTTATCAGGCGCAGATGGCACCACATAGGCAATGCCTGAACACTTTAACTGATAAGGGAAATTTCAGGGAATACCCAATGCTGCAGAGTCCTTCAGGAGACAGAGGAGAGTTGTTTTCTACTACGTCAGTCCTGAACTGGCAATTCAGCTGATCAAAAGGGATGCTGCATGTTGCATATTACATGCTTCTTCCACTCACAACCCAGCAAAACCCACTCAGCATTGCCATGGGGGCTGTACAGGCTGCCCACAACACTGGGACAGTGCTGTAGGTCTGTGATTGAGTTGTGCCTCCCTTAATTTCCCCCATCACCAGGAGGCAAAGGCCATTCTGCATGCCTTGGGCTAATGAGCGTGTGCCACCTCCTACCCTGGGGAAGGGCCCTCCCTTGGAGGCAGAGGTACAAGTACCCTGAGTTCCTTTCTGTGATGGCAGCTGAACTGTGTGTCTGCTCCTTGGGCCTCTGCGGTCAGTCAGCAAGTGAATGTGTGGTTGCTGGCAGAAGAGAGCAGCAAGGACTGAAGCATGGAGTCATAGCAGGGCAGTTTGTGGGAGAAAGGAAGAATCCAGGAGAGGCTGGTGAGGAGACAGAGTAGGGTCATCAAATGCCTTTCTCCACACAGCAAGGCAGCCAGCACCAGGTCCTGCAGCCACTGGTGCTGGATCGGGCCCTCCTGCTGCTGAGCTGTAGGAGCTCCCCATGAAACACCTCTGCCTTGCTCTGGTTTTGATTCTGGGCTGCATCAAAAGAAGTGTTGCCAGCAGGTCC
>BJBW01013403.1:0-11096 GCA_004320125.1 Scolopax mira | reverse complement strand
CTTTGTTCTGCTCCCTTGTCCCTAAGGGCAGTTTCCCAGGGGGTCTTTTTTACTATCTCCTTGAAGAGCTTGAAGAAGATAAATAGAATGGTATATTTAGGTGCAACAGTAAAAAAGTGTATTTATTCTACCTCTCTGGAATTTTATTCTGTACACAAAATATCTTAATGAAGTGGAAACCACGTTTTTCTACAGAATGGAGGCTGGAAATTACGGTCTTCTATGCCTTGTTATAAATTTACTTTGTTTATCTAAAATGCTAGAGTCAATCTGAAAATTAAAGCTAAAATTTAAGTTTTCATCTTATTTTGAAGTTATTCTTCAAGGGTCTTACTCAAGGGTATATCTTGTCTTTCTTGACTCCATATCTTCATTTTCTTATGCCACCTTGAGAAGTTATGGAAAGTCTTCTATTGCAGGATTGCTATCAGGATGTCTCAATTTGCTTGCTACAGGCATGCTATGCCAATGCTTTATTTAAATGGTAGATTATATTTGATTTCTTATAATATAAGAGAGTGGAATGCTGTTTATTAGTATCACTTGACATTTCAAATCTATTTCCTGGTTATCCCTACAAACCCTTCCCACTTTACCCATTTGGAACCTTGTGTCTTGGAAATATATCTGTATTTTCCATGAGGTTGCATAAATTTAAATGTTTAAGCATCATGTTTCCTCACACTTTTTCTAATGCTATTGACATAATATTTCTCTATCCAAATACAAACAGAAACTGGTGGTAATGTTTCAAAACTGGATATAATATTTTATCTCATTTATGTTTTCAGACCTCATGCAGTATTTTTGTGTATACAGCAGAAAAAACAACAAGCATTCTGTGGAATTATATGTTCAAAATAATTATTTCACTATGACAATAAATATATGCTTTTTATGTGTTTGGGTTTTTTTTAAATTAAATTTTATGAAGTGGAAAAAAGACTGTGTTAGTAAAACTTTCTAACCTATGATTGTGTATCTTAAGTAGCATTTTTATTTCTTAAAATGTATGACTGAACACTTTTTTTTTTTCCCAGTACACTATCCTAGAAGACAAGCAAACAAATTTTCATCCTGAAATGTTGACCTGTTACAATGTCCTCAAAAGATAAAACCTAAGGCAAGAATTTATTTTCATTTTCTTGGCATCAATAGTGACCTATTTATGAGACTGTAATCACTGTATGTAAAATGGATGAAAGTAGAACAAGATTAATGCCTATGAAATTTTTCATGGAAGGATAGATGACAAGCAAACAACAAATAATTAGAAGTATGAAGATTTTTAAAAAGCTTTAAGTCTGAAAATTTCTAATCATCTTTCTCTAAGTGAAACCTTGGTGTTCTCTTCTTCAATCACTTCTGGTTTTGTCTTAACCTGTGTGTACTTTGCTCCCTAGACTTAATTGCACTCACCACTGCAGTGCTTAAAATTTATCCCATGTAAAGATAGACCTTGAATACTGTATTTAGAGGTAATATAAGGAAGACCTGCAAAATCTCTTTTAAGGTCCATCAGATTTGAATACTTCTAGAGCATTGTTTGTGTTGTTCTAACACACATGTTTGAGAGAGATAGTTTGAATCACCCTGTGGTGAGGTCTGTATATCATTAATTATGACTGATTAGATATTGAACCAGTAAGGGCCAAAATTAGGTAGAATTAATTTAATGCTGCTCACAACCTGTTTTTGTATATAGAACAATGAGAAAACTAATTAGAAATTTAGAAGGTGTGGAGAGAAGCTCTGAGAATACAGAAGAAGCATGAAAAGATAACCTGAATTTGGAAGCTTGTGAAGTAAAATGAGTCAGGTAAATGGGAAACAGGGGTGTTACATACAACTAAGTAACCTGAAAAGCCTTCAAATAGATATTCAAGGTTTGTGAAAAAAATTGATCTTAATCTCTCCTCATTTTTCATTTATAAAATGGGGATAATAACATTTCTCTATTCACAAAAGAGTTTGAAAATAAATCATGAAGCATACTATTCCCGGCACAGTAACATTACAGGTACAAGTAGAAGAAACTTCCTTTTCTGGAGCAGTGTGTGAATAACATGCATGAAGTTATGAATGAAACAATACGAAAAAGCTTTAACAAAAAATTATTTGACCAAGTAATTAAATTCAACATCATTATACTTGTGTCAACAATGCAGAGATACAAGTTTTTCACAGAGCGTTTGATTACTACCTTTCTTAACCAAGTGCTTGACCTTGCAACTTGTACAAAATTTTAACAAATATATTCTGTCTGAATGTGAATGTTAGTTCATTCATTGCTGTATTCTCCTTCATTTATTTCTATTTCACACCCAAAAATTGAATTCAATGTTCTTTTGACGAGGAGGGATGTTTCATTTCTTGTACTCCATTAGTACGTTAAGTAATAAAATAGGGGGAAAAAAGAAAATAAAACAAAATAAAAATGTGAAAAGATACTAATTAGTGGCATATAGCAAGAATAATACCTGAGGTATAAAACGGATTTGGGTAATATCATCCAAATTAAGAATATTATGTTGAATATTTCCTCTAAATGTCAAATAACTCCATAAAATTTTTTGTGAAAAAAAATATCACCCAATAAATAACAACAAAAATTTCAAAAGTTCTGAAACAAAAGATAATGTCTTCCCTTGTTCTATATATGCTACGTCCAATTTTCCAGATCCTGTCTTTTAAAAGGTACTAAACAGTGAGATATAAAGTACTGTTTGAGATATTTTTTTGCTGTGATAAATGAGATTTAAGATAATAGCATACAGCTGAAAGCTTTGCCATTTCAAGAACCTTAAGAAGAGAGAGTAATAATGAAATGCAGCATGAAATCTGATGAATGGCCTGAACTAAGGATTCAAGAACTAGTACTAGTATTGACTCTATCAAAATATCTACTGAGATCTTAGACTGAAGAAGCAGAGGCCTGGCTTTATTTTGCATTTGGGACTGTTCTTCTGATTTCCTGAATAGCTTGTGAACCATGTGGGATGCTTTGAGATTGAAACTGTTGGATAAAGGAATACCAAATACTAACTCCCTTGGGTTGTATTCTTAATACCTCTGGGGTTGTAACTGCAATTTGTGATGTTCTTAATTTGCCTCACAATAACTCATACAGCAATTTTATTTATTTTTATTTTTCAATCTGACATAGGGATGCTCCATAAATTTAGGCCCACAGCAGGGAAGCACATACAAAACCTACCAGGAATTCAAATCCAGTATTATTTGATCCACATACAGTAATCATTTGGCTAAATTTTCTGCATATATTTTTTTATGCATGTGTGCATATAAAATAGAATCATAGAATATCTTGAATTGGAAGGCACCCATAAGAATCATTGAGTCTGACTCCCTGCTCCTTTCAGGACTACTTAAAACTAAACCAGATGACTAAGACTTTTGTCCAGACACCCCTTGAACTCTGACACACTCCATGACCATGACCATTTCCCTGGGAAGCCTATTCCAATGACCAACCACCCTTGCAGTGGGGTGCACCCTTTTCCCAAAGTCCAATCTGAAAACACATTCAAAACTGCACATAGTACTCAAAACGGTGTCTCACCAGTGCAGTGCAGAGTAGGACAATCACTTCCCTCAACCAGCAAGCTATCCTGTGTTTGATGCACTCCAGGACATGGTTGGTCCTTTTGGATCCTGGATCACACTGTTCACTCATATTCAACTAGCCATCAACTCGAACACCCAGATTTCTTTCTGCAGGGCTGCTCTCCAGCCTCTTAGTCCCCAGTTTATACATATTGTCAGGATTAACCTGTCCCAGGTGGAGAATTTGGCACTTGGTCTCGTAAAATTTCATATGGCTGGTGATTGCTCAGCTCTCCAGTTTATCTACATCTCTCTGTAAGAACTCAAGAGAGTGGTTCTCAAGAACCACAGCTCCTCCTAGTTTAGGATCATCAGCAAACTTACTTAATGTACATTTGATTCCTGCATCCAGATCATTTACAAAAACATTAAAGAGCACATATATGTATATACTTGTAGATATGCATACACATGTATGTTTTTGTGCACTTATGCGTAGCAAAAAGGTATATGCCTCATGGAGATAAAACATACGAATGTACACAGGATTTAATATACTTAGTTCATGCAACATCCTAACCATTGCATTTTGAAAAGGACTATTGAATCTCTTATTCATTAACTCATGTTTCCAAAAGGGCGCACTTCATACAAATGGAGATGAACAACTAAAGGATATGAATAATTTTGAAGGTAAAAGGAACTGTGGGTGGATATTAATCTAACTCAACAATACGCATCTCAGTTAGAAGTTCCAGTTTACTTTTACAGTAAAGGGAGATAAACTGTGACTTTTTTGCTGTGATTCATGTGGCTGACTTTAAAAGCCTACTTCAGAATGAGATGATTTATGCTTAGTAAATCTGGGGTGCCATTTTTGATGTTTTAACTGTTTTTTTTCAATTACTGAGTTTTCTTAGTATTTAAAGACATGGATACGTAAGTGATAACATTCACAAAACTGGGAGAAATGGCTTATACACTAGATGGGTGTGTTACCATTCAGAGGCCCTGGACAGGCTGGAGAAATGGGCTGACAAGAACCTTATGAAGTTCAACAAAGGAAAATGCAAAATTTTTTATATGAGAAAGAAGAAATCCATGTGACAACACTCAAAATTGCTATTCCAATTGAATGGAAAGCAACTTTGTAGAACCTGGGAGTCCCAGTAGACTAAAATTTCATCATAAGCCATCAATGCACCCTTGTGGCAAAGAAGGCTAACAGCCTCTGGATCCTAAAACTTAGGCAGTGTTACCAGCAGGTCAAGGAGGGTGAACTTCCCCCTCTATTCAGCACTGGTGAGGCCACACCTGGAGTACTGTGATGTTGGTATACTATAGCAAGTCCAGTGAAGGGCCAAAAACATAATTAAGGGATTGGAGCAAATAAGCACTGAAACTGTAAAATAGCTATTGATATTTTAGATTCTCCTAAGGCTGCTGAAACCCAGTTTTAAACAGGTGATACCAGAGCAGTTCATATTCTGAGTCTATTTTATAATTTATTCTATCTTTAAATTTTACTTCTTGCATCTGAAGAGCACTTTGAAGAACTGCTAGTAGTTCATTAGCATTATATAACTGAAATTAATAGAATATGAACTGAAGCATTTGTTTCACTGAAAAATATTTTTTAAAGACAATTATTGCAAAGGTTTTTTCTGAATGTAAAAGCTGTTTTTTTCTGAAAAACCACATCTCATTAATTGTTAAGTTTTAGAAAATAAAAATATTTAATTGCAACTTTATATGAATAAAAAAGGGAATATATTTAGTTAAGTTCTAAAAACAATTTTTTCAGTGTTTTACAGTTTTCTGAGATATTAGCATTTTCAATAATTAACAAAATCCCTCAGATTTTACCTTTCTTTTCCCTGCCCATGTGGTTCTTCATTAGCATATATGTATATTCAAAATTGCTCAAACAAATAAAATAAAGGAAGAAACCCTCACACAGCTTTTTAACCTTCCCTGCAGGTGACTTCTTAAGCTTCTGCACACTTTAATTTAAAAAACAATGAGTTACTCTAAGGTATAACCATAAGTCAACCTGAAGGAAATCTTATAGCTGTGTAGATGATGGAACAAAACTGTAACGCACAGATGACTTCACTGTTACAAAAGTAATCAGCTCCTCAAGTCAACTATGAAAAAAATGCACATTTTCAAGACTTATATTAATATGCTTGAGTTTTTCTATGTGTATTAAAAACTGTGTAGTGAATTGAAATGAACCCAGTGAAATATGTGTCACAATCATCAATACATACACTTTCAGGGTCCAACAAAGCAACATTTATCGAAAGGAACAGATTCAAGACCAAATTTGACTATTGCATGTTTCATATTCAAACAGAGAATAAATCTAGAATACTTGAAAAACTAAAATGCATAGTGATATTTCATAACATCTAATAACTGGAAAGAAATAATAATACAGATCATCATGTACATTATCAAGGCAGTAATTATTTTGCATCTTGTTGAACACTTTCTTTAACATTCTAAAATGTAGCCTCAACATTCACATGTCCACTACTACTGGTAGTGGGGAATGAAGAGGAAACATTAGTGAAATTCAGTTACAACCTTTCAAATTGCTTTGACTATGTAGATTAATTCTAAGCATTAACTTTTGTGCTGATACATACAAAATGTACTACTAGAAAATAACTCTTGACTCAGATTTTGTAACTTAAGGCAACCATTTATCGTCAAATACAAGAAGTGCTAAAGCCTGAGCAATTTTCTTCGTTGTCTTAAATTTTACTGAAGCTATAGCACATTTTGCACATGAATAAAAAATAGATATGGAATTTGCAGTAGGTCCATGTCTTTATATTAACGTAAGGTATGTAAGTTCTCCATAGTCATGGAATCACAGAATCGCAGAATGGTTTGTGTTGGAACAGACCCTTAAAGATCATCTATCTAGTCTAATCTCCATGTCATGGGCAGGGACATCTTCCAGTAGATCAGGTTGCTTAAAGCCCCATTCAACCTGACCTTGAAGATTTCCAATGACAGAGCATCCACAAACTCTCTAAGCAACCTGTTCCATTGTCTCACCACCCCCATAGCAAATTTCTTCCTTATATCCAATCTAAACCTACACTCTTTCAGTTTAAATCCTTTGCCTCTTGTCTTGTCACTAGAGGCCCTGGTAAAAAGTTTCTTGCCATCTTTCTTATGAGCCCTCTTTATATATTGAAAGGCTGCAAAAAGATGTCTGCAGAGCCTTCTTTTCTCCCAGCTGAACAAGCCCAACTGTCTCAGCCTATCCTCATAGGAGAGGTGCTCCAGCTCTCTGATCATTTTTGTGACCCTCCTGTAGAACCACTGTAACAGGTCCATATCTGTCTTGTACCAAAGTCACAAGAGTTCGATGCAGTACTCCAGGTGGGCTCTCATGAGAGCATGGTAGCAGAAGCAGAATCACCTCCCTCTACCTGCTGGCCATTCTCCTTTTGATGCAGCTCAGGATATGAGTGGCCGTCTGGTCTGCAAGTGCACATTTTCAGCTCATGTCCCATTATTCATTCATGGGCACCAAGTCCTTCTTTGCAGTATTGTTCTTAAACATTTCATCCCCTAGCCTGTATTGATACCAGGAGCAGCCCCAGTCCAGGTGCATGATCCTGCCCTTGACCTTGTTGAACTTCATGACATTTGCATGGACCCACTCCTCAAGCCTGTCAAAGTCCCTCTGGATGGCATACTTCCCTCAGCCAATCAGCTGCACCCCTCAGCTTGATGTCATTCCCAAACAGGTGCACTGAGTCACACTGTTTATGTCTTTGATGAAGACATTAAACAATATTGGTCCCAGTGCAATCCCTTGAGGGACACCACTCATTAATGGTTTCTACTTGGACAATGAGCTGTTGACTGGAGCTCTTTGGACATGACCATTTTATCGGGTCTGGCCAAGGTGCTATTTCCCCATAGCAGTGCTCATAGTGCTGTGCTTTGTATTGGTGGCAGGAAAAGTGTTGATAACACACCAGTGTTTTGACTATTGCTGAGCAGTGCTTGCTGTCTCTCCAACATTTCTCCCCTTCACCAGTAGGCTGGGGACAGACAAGATCTTGGAAGCGAATATAATCAGGACAGCTGACCCAAATTGACTAAAGGGATATTCTACACTATATGACATGTACTCAGCAATAGAATCTAAGAGAAAGGAAGAAGAAGGGAGGGCATTTGTTATTTACAACTTTCAGAGCAGGTACTACAGGTACTGTAGCCTTGCTTCATGGTAAGGGTCTAGACACTGCCTGCTTATGGTAAATAGAAAAGAAATCCTTTGTTTTCCTTTGCTTCCACACATGGTACTTATTTTGGCTTTATTAAACTGCCTTTATCTTGATTCTCAAAGGTTTTTTCCATGTTATTTTCTACCCCCTGCCCCTGCTGAAGTGGGGAGTAACAGAGTGGCTTGGTGGGCACTTGGTGTCCAGCCAAAGTCAGCCTACCACAGTCATTCAGCCAGTTCTTTATCCATTTAATAGTCCATCCATCAAACCCATCTCTCTCCAATTTTGAGATAAGAATGTTGGTACTACTGGTACCTAGGAAGAGAATTCTAGATCTTGGAAGCCAAAGAACCAAAGTTCTTATTATAGATTAGTAGATCTTTGGAAGAGTTGAGGAAAATGCCAAGTCTTATATTGATAATTCTTTATTACCTCCTCAAATGTTTATTTGTGTCATGCCTTAGAGTGTAATAATGAGGCAAAATTTTTTTCTGCTAAGTGTTTTTCAAAAAATCAGTGACAGAAAATATTTTTCCTAAATACCAATAAGCTATTAATCAAAGGCAATCATTCTTTGCCAATCAAGGCAAAGAATGTTAAGGGAACAATGAAGTAAGGTGCAGTAGAGAAGAGAGGACATTGCAACAAAAGAAATTTAATTTCATAGAATGTGAGAGGGATTCACAAAAGTGAATCACAAAATCTGAGTGGAAGGTTTTTTAATAATGTCTCATAATGTAAGCATCAGTAAGGAAGCAAATGCTTAGAAATAATCAATATATATGCAAAGCTACTTTGGAGATTGCAACTGCTTCTCACTGGTATAAATATTGGGCATTTACAAAATTGTATTTATTACACTTTTTCTCTTTTTAAAAGCTATGTTAAAAATCATGGTGGGTCAATAGATCTTTTACCCATTTTTCAGTATTATCATCTAAAGCCAGTTGGAACTTTTAAATGCACCGAAGCACTTGTGCTTCAGTCAGGTGTGCATAGTACACAAATGGATAGTCACACATCTGCTTGTTACAGGCTAGAACTAAGACAATTGTAGCTATGACTATTTTGGCTTAAGAAGGTATTCTAGTAAAACTCAGGACTCACAGTTCTGGTAGGTTTACGACCTTAAAATGAAAGAATACATAATAGAAATTCAGAGATGAGAATTTTCTGTTGAGAATTACACTGTTCATTTTCTCAGCCTGGTGATTCTGCCCAGTGGCCCAGATGTATAAATTATTTCTGCTAATTAAGCCTTTAATTAACATTGGTAATACTAATTTTAAGTAAATAGTTATGGTATCAGTCTGTAAATACTGGCTTTTAATTACTTTGTTAATATAGACTTTATTTGCCCTAATTATCTTGCTAAACACCAATAAAATGCTTTAGTATACATTACAGTCTATTAATAGCAGTTCAATTACTTTTGTATTGCTGCAGTAATTTAGAAGAACTAAATAGCAACAACATTTACATTTTATCCTTTTACAGTCTATAAACATTCTTATAATGAATATTTAATTGCAAAAATACCAATAAGTTTCTTAATTTATGGTGTAAAATACTAATCAATAGGAGCTAAACATACAAAGTGAAATCTTTCTTAAAAAAGATAAAAAAGGATATCACTGTGTTCAGTTGCATTCTGTTAGTTGTTCGGAAAGATGTTTTTCATCTCCGACTATCAAAATATTTTTAATCGGAAAAATAAGTAATGAAATAAACATCGTATATTCAAAGGATCATTGCAACAGTAGTTTCACGCATAGGTTTCTCTCTCATGGCAGGTTAAACCTAAAGGCCAGATCCTTACAGTGAAAAGTATTTTCCACTTCCTCAATTCACTAAAGGGGAAAGAACTGCAATAGAATTTCTGTTTGGCACAAGTACACATAAATACAGTTTCTCTGGTGATTCAAAGTTGAATGAGGTCCACCATAACCTGAGACCAATTACAGTTGAACCACTAAAATGTTGTAGGTGATTCATGTGGGACAAAGTAAACAACCTCTATGGCACACAGCACAAAAAACAAAGTGTGGATATTTGTTGCAGACCCATTTATGCACCTGAGTTTTTTCATAATATATATTCTTTCTGCACTTTCTTTTAGTAAACAGTGAGGTACAATTTAAATTTCTGGATATAAGTTGGAGACTCAAGCATATGTAGACAGAGAGATAAAACAACTTGGTCATTTACATTTTCCTTGCTAGAAACCATTTCTCGATTTGTGAAGGGAAATTCCAGTACTATTTGAGCAAAGTGTGCCTAAAGCTTAGAAACAAAGTGTGTATTGTCTTTATTACACTATGTTACAGCACTTTAAGTGTCAATCAACATAGTACACATTACAAGTGAGGTGCCCAGTGATCGGGTACTATTCAAATTGAAGTCATACTTAGAAGAGAATAGAATCACAGAATCACCTAGGTTGGAAGGGACCTTTTAAGATCATCTAGTCCAACAAATGGAAAAACAAACCCAACCAAAAAAAAACAAAAAAACCACCCCCAAAACAACCAAAAACCAAAAAACACAACCCACAAATGAACAAAAAACCCACAACACACAAAGCCCACACCACACCCAAAACAACACAAATCCACTACTAATCCATATGCCCAAGCACTATGTCAACTTATCTCTTTAATACCTCGAGGGTTGGTGCCTCAACCACCTCCCTGGCCAGCCCATTCCAATACCTGACAACCCTTTCAGTAAAGAAATATTTCCTAATATCTAATGTGAACCTCCCCTGGTGCAACTTGATGCCAATACACCTTGTCCTATCGTCTGTGACTTGGGAGAAGAGACCGACCCCTGCCTCTGTACAGCCTCCTTTCAGGTAATTGTAGAGAGCGATAAGGTCTCCCCTCAGTCTCCTCTTCCCCAGACTGAACAACCCCAGCTCCCTCAGCTGCTCCTCATAAGACTTACTCTCCAGACCCCTCACCAGCTGTGTTGCCCTTCTCTGGACCCGCTCCAGCACCTCAATGTCTTTCTTCTGGTAAGGGGCCCAAAACTGGACACAGTACTCAAGGTGAGGCCTCACCAGTGCCGAGTAGAGGGGGACAACCACCTCCCGGGTCCTACTCACCACACTGTTCCTGATACAGGCCAGGATGTTGTTGGCCTTCTTGGCCACCTGGGCACACTGCTGGCTCACGTTCAGCCGACAGTTGACCAACACCCCCAGGTCCTTTTTCTGCCAGGCAGCTCTGCAGCCATTCTTCCCCAAGCCTGTAGCACTGCCTGGGGTTG
>BJBW01013402.1:7874-20866 GCA_004320125.1 Scolopax mira | reverse complement strand
CACACAAACAGTCCTTTTCCTGTAATTTACCTTTTATCTTGATTAGGTAAGGAGTACAAGAAGGCTAATTCTTGTACTACTAAGCTTGTAGTCACTCAACATTAAGGATTGTACACAGAATCACCTAGGTTGGAAGGGGCCTTTTAAGATCATCTAGTCCAACCAATGAAAAAAACCAAAAGCACCAAAAAAAAAAAAAAAACCCCAAACAATAAAAAAAAAAGCCACACAAACCTCACCCCACACCCAAACCAACACCAACCCAACACTAACCCATATTCCCGAGCACCATGTCAACTCACCTCTTTAACACCTCCAGGGATGGTGCTTCAACCACCCCCCTGGGCAGCCCATTCCAAGGCCTGACAACCCTTTCAGGAAAGAAATGTTTCCTAATATCCAACCTGAACCTCCCCTGGTGCAACTTGAAGCCATTACCCCTTGTCCTATCGTCTGTGACTTGGGAGAAGAGACCGACCCTTTGTACTTTTACAATTACACCATATGTTTCTATAGACTAACATAGCAAGGATCTACCACAGCTTTCTGTACCAGTTTTAGTCCCCAAATTCACATCCTATCCCTGAGACTTGGACGACAATGTCAAACTGCTTGCCCAAAAAGAACGGATGCAGCATCCAAGCAAGATGCACCCAGCAGAATTGCTGATGTGACCTCCATCACTTCCACTGCCCATTTCCCTGACCCTCAGCACCTTACTTCCAACAGAAGCACCATCAGAGACACTCTTCTGTTTATTGACAGTAGTTGACCTGTGTCACATAATCCAGCACAAGAAAAGAAGTACAGTTGCTACCACCAACATACTCAAGGCATTTGTACATTTATTTTGGCCTACACAGACCCAGGCACCCTTCCTGTTTTTTCAGCCCACTACCCCAGGAAAAGTGTAACAATGATTGGTACTCTGCCCTCCCAAGATGTCTGGGATGGAGAAATTACCCCAATGACTGCAAAGTGTCTCAAACAGGAATAAAGCCACCAAAAAGCACTCCCGTACACTTCTACCAGGGCCCACAAGCAACATCTGCTTGTTAAAGGTAAATGGGGCAATAAGGTATGAGAACACATATTCTGCCTGTTCACCTCCACTGCCAGAGAAAAGCTCATTTGTAGGAATCAGCACCAGGCACTGAGAATGACCTAGTGCTAACGTTCACATTTTACCTCTATGGTTTGAAAAAAACAGGAGATAAGTCTCTTGATCCTACTTGATCTCTTTGCCATCCCTATAATAAATATGATGAGCTTTTCTCCAGAAAAGACAAAGAGGTTAAAGCTTCTGTGTAACAAAAAAATGATAGCTAAATGCATACAGTCACAGATGAAGTCAAGAAATAGGATCAAGTTATTGACGAAATACAAAATGAGACATTGCTTTTCACAGCATGCTATAGGGTTGGAAGGGACTTCTGGAGATCATCTAGTCCAACCTCCCTGCCAAAGCAGGTCCACCCAGAGCAGGTCCCACAGGAATGTGTCCAGGAGGTTTTTGAATGTCTCCAGAGAAGAAGACTCCACCACCTCTCTGGGCAGCCTCCTCATGTTGAGATGGAACTTCTTATGTTCACGTTTGTGCCCATTACCTCTCTGTCCTGTAAGGTGGGGCAGTTAGAGGCAATGCTGGGTGACCAAGTGTTATGGCTCTCGTAGATGCATGTCATCCTGAATGCTGCTCTATCATACACATCATGAAAGAGATTTCATAAAGCTAGCAATTTCTGTGCATTATTTCTTCAGGTAATTCTTACCTGAAGAATGGTAAGCACATCAGGCAGTTGTTTAACAGCTACCTTATAGTGTTTAAAAAATTATCTAAGTATCAGCATGTTAATTTATGAGGCATACTGGACTTATCTGCTGGCACGCAGCCTGGCTAACTTCATTCCAACTTTACTCTTCTGGAATGAGTTTACTCTGTTTCCAGTGCCAAAATGGGCTTTAACTTCCAACCAAATAAGGCATCAGCTTGCCAAATTTGGAGGTGACGTTTGACTGTAGCTATTAGAGGAAGCAGAACGACTGATGAGTGAATGAGCCGAAAAGAAAAACAACTCCTTCCTCACCATCAGCTTTAAGATTGCCCATCAGGACTTCTATGGCTGTCAGAGGAGAAGGGCAAATCTTTTCCATACACAACAGGAAAACACATCCTCTCAGAAAACGTTCAAATCTCATAGAATTAATTAAGCATGAAATCTGAGAAGTGCTTTGCAACTTACTTTTTGGCTAGGAATCGTAATTAAAACACAAACTGACTTTACATCAGGCTTACAAAGAAACCAATAAGGAACAAAGACATTTCTTTCCTAGTCACAATAGTATCTAAACCCTGTAAAATAGGTAAAGGCACAGAAGAAATAGTGTGACAGAAGCAACACTTCAGGTAACCAATGCACTAACCAGAATCTTAGCAACACAAATGGAAAGTCAATACTTGCTTATGTCAGTTTGCAAACAACTTACAGATGTGAGTTTTCAAAATGGAGGTGGATAATGTCAAGTGCTTCAGTGCCCCAATGTGATCTGAGCATCTCATTCCATTCAATATTCTCTTTAGATTATTCTTTTTTTTTGAAACACAAGTCATCATATGACTCCCCAACTCCTCCTTTGCATTTTTTGAAAATCAAAAGGACAAGACAATCAGCACACAATTTCAGAGAAGATGAAAACTCAAATGGAAACAAGCAGAGCTGTGATTAAACAAGATTTGTGTAAATAGAAGACTTCGAAGTGTACTTTCAACTTGCTTAGAAGTTTATGAAACAGTTATGAAATACACCAATTCAGTAAAAAAAATAACTTTCCACTTATTTTCTTGCTAATTAAGATCAGATCCTTAACGTAGGCTTTCAAGGGCTCTGACACACTTATTCCCCACTTGGGGGGGAACTTATTCCCACTTGGGGAATAAGTAGGAAGCTTCTTGGAGAAGATGGGAAGGTTGAAGTCTGCAGTTTCTGCAGTATTCTCAGAACAAATCTATCACCCTTGAAAGATTAATGAAAAGAAGAAAAAAAAAATAAATACAAGCAGGACATTCTTGGCTTCCTGAGGCTGCGGACAGAAAATCTAAGAAGATACTTATCAGTCACAGTTTGCTACTCAGAACCCAAAACAGCAGGGAAAAGAGCTATGTGAAAACAATAACCAAAAGTTTAAAATGAGAGGACAGTTGTCCCAAATCACTGTTTTAAAACAGCCACAAAGCTGGGGTGGGTGGAGATGGGTTGTAGGAACGTCCTGCTCCATCTCACATGTATTTCCCACCTGGAAGTTTCTAAGGCCTGGGAGAGGGGTGCAGTACCAGAGCCCTGCTCCTCCTCTCCTTGCCAGGTGCATGAGAAGAATACCAGAGCTGCTTGTCATACAAGCTAGGAAAGAGGATTTCTCCTTTGCTAGGAAAAAATACATGTATTGCTAATTTATCAGACAGACACTAAGCAAAAGCTGACAGGAAAAGCTCACCGTGATCCAAGTTATTAACCATTCTTGTTCCCCGGGCTGTGCCGTGAGGAAAAACTTCAAACCCTACTTAAACACTCACATCTTACTGTTTTGGGAAATTATTTTAAAATAAGTAGCATTTATTGTAAGACGATTTCCCATATACCCTCATGTTTTGAAACATAAACAGGCTGGGCAGTAGGGAATACTCTGGCCTTTCACCTCTGGAGAGCCAGTTTAAGTACACGCTGTTCCACATGTGCAAGTGATTTTCGAGCTCCATTTAGTATCCTGGGCTGTTAGTATCTAAACCTTGCAGATAGAGGCTAAGCTCTGAAATAGGACAGGCTTTAAATGCCCTAAAAAGCACACTCTGAAGGTTGGGGGTTTTTTTTGTTTCTGCTTCTATCAGGGTTGGTTCTAGCTCTGCAGCAGAGTACTCCCCGAGTTTACAGAAGGATTAATTGGTTTTAAGCAATTGCTACTAATAACTTATTTTTCAACTCTTGGTCTGCCAAATTGTCAAGGAAACACTTTTTTTTTCTCCATCAAAGCAGGGACATTCCGAGAAGAAAAATAGGAAACCAACCTCCCAAAATATTCTGTCGTGGGTTAGGAAGTGTGTCTTTCACACATTTTCAAATGATGCCACACCACGGGCACACGAGTCCAGTTGTCCAAAGCCAGAGAGGTGGCATGGTATGCAATGATGAATTTAAAGTATTCATTTTCTTATATGGAAGCCTCAATGGCTCAAGAAAAGAAAAGAAAATCCCACCAACTTAAAATCTCACACTGACACATATTTAGTAAAAAAAAAAAAAAAAACACAGAACATTTTCATAGCTTAGAACTATTATGAAAACCAAGATGACAAGCAGAGAAAGCTCTAGCTAGGTATGTAGTTTGAAATCTGTACTATCAGTAACTTCAAAGACCCATCTTACTCAGTTTCATATTGTTTCATTACAATTAATGTTTAATTTCAATATTTGCTTATTTAGAAACTGCTCAGTATGTCTAGTAAAGCCTGTATGCAAGATGCTTTAAAACCAGACAGAAGACAACAGATGAGGGGAATATACCTTTATTTCACTGACAGGAATATACTTTTATTAAGTGGATAAAAGGCTCTAGCTTCAATCCAGCTCAGCTGGTCATTGTAGTCTAGTACGAAAAAACAGAAGGACTTTAGGGAGAATAAAACAAAAGTGGATGAAAGACTTTCTTAAAAACTGTCCCTGAAAAGAAACTAGGAAACAGCCTTATGTCACAAGTATCAATTCAGTATTGCCTTTCAAATTTTTTTATTTTTTTAGAAATATTGAAGGAAAATAAGAAGACTTACAGCTCAACCCATGATACACCAATAAAGCAGGATCTTGCAATTGCTGAGTGGGACAAGAGCAGCTTGGAGAGCAAGTCACACTCCCATAAACCAGGCAGAAAAATAGAGCTCGGTCTCACCTAAGCATACAACTTCCACTGAAATTAAGAGCAATCACCTGCCTAGAAAAAGGTTAAGCCTGCCCTCCCCCTATATCTGTCCAACAAGATTAGAAGGGACAGATGAGGTGATCTCAAAATACTAAAGACACAGGAACAATATCTATAGACCCTTAAACAATCCCAAGTTATTTTCCCCGACTAGGATTTGGGGGGGGGGAGAAGTAAGATATAAATCAATAACTTTTAGGAACCTCTCCAGTGAGCAAGTTATTATATAATTATAATTTTTGACATTAGAAAGTCAGAACCTGATATAGAAAATCTCATATTTCTGAATCCTTTTCTACTGACGTGCATTGAAGAAGAATTCACTATTTGAGATTGCCAGTACTCAATGAAAAAGAAAAACACAAATTGCACATGAAGGAACCCTTTAAATAAATACATCTAATATGCTATACATTCCCAGGTACAAATCAAAAGACATTACAGGATTCACTATGAAAAGAGGTGGGAAAAGGGTACCAAGCACAGGAGTGTTTCCACTCAAAACTGGTAAGAAGCAACGGTAAGAAAACAAAGTGCAACTGAGTGATAAATTCTGACCTTGAACACACAATGTAATCCAGGGGGAAGAACCACATAAAGCCTCAATACATTGAAGGTAGATACTGAATCAACCTCAAAACACGAGACCATTGTAGAGTATGGACATTACTAATAAGCAATGAGCAGGTGGGTTTGGTTTTTTCTCAACTTCAAAACATACAAAATACTTCAGTGGCCAACATTGATAAATCTCTGACCTAAGCACCTGCCCTGCCTTATTTCTTTAAATGTGCCTGATTTCCTTCCCATCCCTAATGCAAGCTGTGCCCTCATAAGCTCATGACAACTGTCACACTCTGTGATAGGTGTGCTTTTCTTTTTTTTAATTTGAAAGAGTTACTGCTATTTATTTTATTCCAATCAAGGTGTGAAATATACTCTAGCAAGAGAGAAAAATCTTTGAAATATTCTGGCCAAGAATATTTTGTTCGTTATGGGAATGAACACTACTGTCTAATAGCAAGCCACGAGTAAGTGACAAACACCAAAATAAAAGTCTGAGGCTGACCTTCAGAGTGTTAACAACAAAAAGAAAACAGAAAAGAAAATAAACCAAAAACAACCAGGAAAACACCCAAACACCACCAAAACTCAGGAAACCTTACTGAGAACTCTACTATATATACATTAGCAGCAGACACAGATAAGGGCATTCAGTAAGTAAGAGGTGGAAGCCAATTTTATATTTAAATCTGCATATAAACAAATAACCCATATGAATTTATATGAATGGTATAAAACTGCATTTTATTCTTCTATCTGTCTTCCTGCTCTTTCTTGTCCAGAGACTCTACTCAGCAGGCTACAGGTAGTAAGAAAGAAAAACACATGGAATGAAAAAAAGTGTGTAAATACTCAACCATAAGGGGGGAAAAAATCCACAAAAAAAACTAAACACAAAACACCTGAAACAAACAGAAAAAAAAAGCACACCAAGCACCACGAGCAAAACCACAAAATGCACAAAAACGCCAAAACCAGAAGCTTTCCTCAAAGGCATAAAAATTATGTATATTGTTATTACACTAAAATATATATCCTCATCAGCTTTTATTCTTTCCAAGCTCTCACTATTTGCTGTTGACTCATTTTGTGGAAGGAGGCAGGAACCAAACACCAAAAAAAACCCTTCACCACACTGTCTGATGAGAGCTGCAGATACCATCCTCAAATAGGCCAAATTTTGGCCAAAGAGATGCTTATAGAATATTACCCATGTACCTATTAACTTTGCTAATATCACATATTAAGAGAGACTTGTAACACCATGAGTGAACATGCGCACCATCACTGAACAATTCTCAGCTTTTTTTGAGCAAAATACAAGGGCTAGAAAAGTCAGAAAAAAGCTGATCAAGCTGATGTAAGAAAACCAAAAGGAATGCAAATTACTTGTTCAGTAACACCGACAATCCACAGAAGGTATCTGCAACTACCTTAAAAAAAAAAAAGCTAAGATTTCTACAAAGAGAAGAGACATCATCAGTATCGCTTTTCTCTTCCCCAATTTGAGAAATATGCATTACATCAGTCCAGATTTTTCAAGCCATTAAAGTTGGTCTGGTCTCTAGTGACTGTAGGGGAAAAACTCAGCTGAATGGCTGGAAGGACTTTTTAGTGCAATAAATTAACAGATTAAAAATAAAAGATCATAGAATGATCTGGGTTGGAAAGGACTTTAAAGATCATGGAGTTCCCCTGGGCAGGAACCTCCCACCAGAGCAGGTTGCTCAGAGCCCCATCCAGCCTGGCCTTGAACCCCACCAGGGATGGGGCAGCCACAGCTTCTCTGGGCAACCTGGGCCAGGCTCTCACCACCCTCACAGCAAAGAATTTCTTCCTAATATCCAGCCTCTGGATCTCCTCTCTTTCGGTTTAAAACCATTCGCCCTCATCTTATCACTCCAACTTCCTGATCAAAAGTCCCTCCCCATCTCTCCTGGATATCCCAAAAGAGGACATCCCCAAAGAGGACATCCCCATCTCTCCCTTCCAGTCCCTAAAGGGGCTCTAAGGTCTCCCCGGAGCCTTCTCTTCTCCAGGCTGAACCCCACCAACTCTCTCAGCCTGTCCTCACAGCAGAGGGACTCCAGATCTTAGAGCACCTCCATGACCTCCTCTGAACCTGCTGCAGCAGGTCCATGTCCTTCTTATGTTGGGTGTCCCAAACCTGGAGACAGCCCTACAGAGGCTTACTGGGGCAGAGCAGAGGGGGAGATGCAAAACAAGAGCTTAAGAGGGAAATCTCCTTCTCAGCATTCCTGTTTACATGAAGTGTGCAGAGTCAGAGCACGGCATAACTGCAAGCACCAGCAATGTCATCAAGGTGGTATCAAAGGAGCAAGAGAGTTGCTTTGTGAAACCAGGAAGACGCTGCACCCCAAAGCTCTACTGCCTGCCAGGCTGTAGATAAAGCTCTTCTGTGTGTTGTAAACCTTCCAGCAATTCAGGCTTTATGTGTCCGAGCCTGATACTCCCCTCGGTGGGT
This sequence comes from Scolopax mira, assembly GCA_004320125.1. Lineage (NCBI taxonomy): Eukaryota > Metazoa > Chordata > Aves > Charadriiformes > Scolopacidae > Scolopax > Scolopax mira. Next base: position 12,849 of record BJBW01013402.1, on the reverse strand, counting down.
GGGGAAGCCCAGGGCCAGGCTGACGTCAGCCAGAGAGCAGGGATAAAGCCCCGTGCGGCAGCTGGGGGACCAGTGCGACTTCCCACGAGGGGACACAAGCTGGGCAGGTGCTCTGCTGCCAGCACCCTGCCTCCTCCAGCCCAACTTCGGGGAAAAAAAAAGAGCAGTCACTGAGAAAAAACCCTCCAAAATGCCACAAAACATTATCCTCCAAGGACCGGCGCCCTGGGGATTCAGGCTCTCGGGAGGAATAGATTTCAACCAACCCTTGATCATAACCAGGGTACGTACTCTTGCCATTTCCTCTCTATTAATTGCATTCAGTAATTGCTGCAGAGTTTTGCCCTTTTACTTTCCCAGCGTTCAGAGGTGCAGAGGAGGCTGCGAGTAGCTCAGCCTGTAGCTGCTGGTCCCGAGGAGAGCCAGCTGAGTCCTAGCAGTTTTTACAACTTCTGTGGGACACGTATCTGGGGCTTGCCTTATTGGTCCAAGAGGCTTTAACAGCATTTCTACTTATTTCGACTTAAATTGAATTTAAGTGCCTTGGCAGCAAGAGGGGGGGGGGGGGGGCAGGGAAGGAAACAAAAAAACCCAACAAAAAAAACCAACAAAACAAACCACCACAAAAAACTCTGGCATGGTTTCCCCAGGCACTCAGATGAGAAAATTTTGAGTTTGGAGTGGGCCAGACCCCACTTTTATCATTTTCCCAACTGGTCCCTGGGATGGTGGAGGGGGGAAGCGGCTGCTTGGCAGCAGCTCCTCCTCTCTGGAAGCTTGTGCTTTGCAAACTCCCTGCCAACTTCACGAGATTAATGTGACTCTCAGTTCGCTAAATCAAATTCTGATTATTGCCAGCAAAGGCAACACTACCTTGTTCTACACACGTAAAAGTTTTCACTTTCATGGATGTTCAATCGGTCAACTATTAGAAAGTTATCCTGTCCTGAATATGAAGGAGATAGTTCTTCAGTGGTTTTTTGCCTTATTTAGAAACAGACAATTTACCTTAACTCCCCTAATAAAGGGCAAGAATGCAAGCCTTCATTATTTTTTTTTAATGGTTTTGAGCTATTAATTACAATTTATTTAAGAAACCAGTTACTGGATGAATGGAGCCTCTAAAGCACTGTCAGCTGCCCTGCATCTACAGCCAGAGATCTACCCAAAAGACAGGACACGTATTTTGTCTGTTTTGCAAACTGTGTTCAATACACATCAGACTAGAATTAGTTCTCCTTATAATTCTGCCGCTTTCCAGAACCTCAGACACACTGAGTGTGTGTTCCATGAGCCTCGAAATTACCTGTACTTTTTTTTTTCCACTTTATTTTTCTTTAAAAGCCCTGCACTATGACTCAATATATATATTATGCCTGGTATTAAATAAATGTCAAGAGCCTTGAAATATGGATACCACTGATGATGCCTTGCAATAAATATGCTTCTAAGCAAGAATATGTAGAAAGTTTAGGGACCAACCTCTCACATATTATACTAGTAATAATAAATTCCACTTTATCATGTCTTCTAGATTTATACATGCATAAAATATTTCACTTATAAACAGAAGTAAACCAGAATGCTATTAATTGACAGTATGTAGCTTCAGAATAAATATTCATAGGGTAGTGAATATTTGTTATGAATTAATAATGCCAGAATATTTGTTTTTCACAGCAAAAGTTTTGGAGGAACAGGAGACAAAAAACTTTGAATCAAAAAAAGAAAAAAAGTCTCTGGGTGTTTTGGGGCCTTCATTGCCTTTTATGGGCCTCCAAAAGAAAAATAGTTTCCATTATCTCTAATGAAAAATATTTTAGCAGTGTCTGGTTTGTATTTTCTTTGTGTTTAGATTAAGTGCAATGAAGTTTAAAACTCCAATAACAAAGGACGTTACTATAAATGTAACTTTCTAAAGAATAAACGACTTTGCAATTGACTCATACCTACCAAATGCCTCACAAGACACAAGCCATAGGTTTCTAGCATGTTACGGAAATGCTCAAAGTCACATTTCAAGTAGGACCATGTTTAAATTTACCTTGCTCAAGTTCAAAAATATTAATGGTAGATTTATTTAAAGTTTGTATTTTTGTTGCCACAGCATACAATTAGAAGAGTCCCTAAATAAGAAATATTTGCTACTGCATGAATACTTAATATTCACATGCCTTGCTTTTTGGAGCCCAGGTGTTCCTTTCGTAGAAGGGATCACCAGCAGCCCATTTGTATTTGGCTTAACTGTCCTGACAAAAAAACCCACAAACTTAATAGCCATTAAAAAAATAAATCAAGATTATTTTTAAACACATTCTGAATAAAGTAATTGGACAGTGTTACATTTACACAGTTGGCTACAGTCCTTGTTCAACAAGAGAAAGCTTTTACCAGAACTTGTCAAGAGAAAACATAAGAGATCCTGATCCACCTGTCTAAAGAACAGATGTCACCTCAAAAACCCATCTGTGATTTCCTGAGGCAGGCAATTCTCTCCACTGTTTCCAGCAAATGCTAAAAACCACAGATCATGATCACTGGGAGGGCAGAAAGAACAAGAGGGGACTAAAAATAGGTATATTCAGATGATTCTATTAGGGTCAGAAACCACAAGTTAACTGGAAATAGTGAAAACATTTCTTGAAATCCTTGGAACTTTACATAGATGCAAAGAAAGCACATCAATGAATATGATCAAAAGCCCTAGTCTCAATGTAACCAAATAATTTCGGTTTATTCTGACCATACAATAACATTTTGGGTTAGGTGTTTAGAAAACTAGAATTTAAGTCATATTGACTAAAGGATTACAGAAATGATTAAAACTTGTGGAGGATTATCAACTTGATGTCCTGAAAAGGAAAGAAATTTTCCCGAAAAACTAGTAGAATCTAACTCACAAAGCAGGGGTGAGAAAACAAGAAACACTACAGTTATATTAAGACTCTAAGTGTTCACAATACACATTTAATGCATCACTAATAAGTTCCTCAAGAAACAGTAGCACTTGTACTACTGAGGGACCCACAACATCAATATTATACTCATAATATGGTGTAAAGAAAGGATTATAGGAGGGCAGGTAGTCCTGCACCCCAGAAGGCCTGGGCAAGTAGAGCATTAATGCCCAAGAGACACATTCCAGAAGTCTGGCAATAACCAATTCATCAAAGGAATAGGAAGTAGAGACTCCTGCCCTTTTCTCTCTTTGCTCCCACTAAAGAGGGCAACCCCATCCATCCACACAGTGGTATCACTGCAACTGGTGACAATATGTTATGAAAATCCAAGGGGTTGTGCATTATTACCAGTGACACAGAGTGGGTTAGGTCCCACCAGCAGCACTGCCACAGGGGAACCTACTGTGCCAGACACATACCCTACTCGATCAGGGAGTATCATTGCTGAGGTACGCCACAGATACAGCAGGTGATTCATTGTGGTGTGCAAAAAGCATAATATACCAATTAATCTATTTAACCTGTATATAAGGGTTATTCAAGCAGCCATACTCTTGAGAGGGAACTAAGAATGGCTGGTTTGCCCATTTGGGGTATTAGAGCATCAGGAGTTATACTCAAACATTGGGACTTCTGCTGCAGTTCATCATTCCACATGTGCCCACGTGCTAAGCAAAATCAGGAGCCATTCCAGGTTGAATAGAAAAGCACAATCAAACCTCTAGCCTGATAAATTCTGAGTCTCCAAAATTATCAGCAACTTCCTTGATTCATACTCAGATTATTCAGGCACCTGAACACTTTGCCAAGGTGCCTACATGAGGCCATTCCAAGGTACCTACATGGGCCATAGGTACCCATTTAGCAATAGCACAGGCCACAGGTACCTGACTCGATAACAGCACGTTGCAGTGTGTTACAGTGACATCAAAATAAGTTTACATGCTGGAATGCAGAAAAAAAAGCCCACAAAACAAAGTTCTTTGAGCATTCAGACCAACTTAACAGAGATGAACAGCTGGAAAGAGGAGAGAATTACTCTATTGGGCTGGGTTTTGCCACTCTTTCAGTATTAATGCACGTGGATCAAGGCCACTCTTATTCAAATGCAATGGGATTCTAAAAGAAACACTTTACACAGTTCAGGATCTGGATTAGACACGAACAAAGAGAAAAATGTCATTTCAGTATTATTAGCTATTAGCACATTTGTGATTACTTAGAGATACAACATGAGAGGCCAGGCTGGCAGAAGACACATTAACTGCTGTATTTCTTCCTAAGCATGCTAAGACCACACCTGACTTTTTTATATTATCAACATTATCTATATATTAGCATAATTTCTTAACAGTTTGGTTCTGCTGTTGCCTGGAGTTGTAAGGAAAAAGCTTAACTGTTTGTTTTTTTTTTCTAAGCAAATTACACAACTGCAGTTGAGATGGAAGATTCAAAGGCAGGTATAGAAATCAGAATGAAAACTACTTAATGCAGAAGCATAAAGATAATTCCCATCTAATTTGAAGTTATAACGAACAAAACATTTATATGAAGAACTGACAATAGAACTACAGAGGGTCAGGCAGAATTAAGAATGCACTTTTCCCTGTAAGCAACCACAAAGTTGTTTACAGGCTCACTCCCTCTCCCAAGCCCAACAGGAAGCAGGGAAACACCGTTAGATTTATTTTTTCTATCAATCTACAGGTATCCATGGTGGTTAAACAGTTACATTCTGGGTTTTTTTTCAGATTACACCTGGAAGCAAGGCTTCAGCTGCCAACCTGTGCCCTGGTGATGTGATTATAGCTATTGATGGTCTAGGCACAGAGAACATGACGCATAACGACGCTCAGGAGAGAATTAAAGCAGCTGCACATCAGCTTTGTTTGAAAATAGAGAGGTATGTGTGTGTACTTCTGAAAGAAGATACTACCTAAACAACCAATCATAGAATCACAGAATGGTTTGGATTGGAAGAGACCTTAAAGACCATCCAGTTCCAACCCCCTGCC
>BJBW01013399.1:28323-39059 GCA_004320125.1 Scolopax mira | reverse complement strand
AAGAGCAGAGTAAAGGGGCAGAATCACCTCCCTTGCCCTGCTGGCCATGCTTCTTTTGATGCAGCCCAGGATGCATTGCCAGCTCATGTTGAGCTTCTCATCCACCAACACCCCCAAGTCCTCCTTCTCCTCAGGGCTGCTTTCAATCCATTTACCCAACCTGTATTTATGCTAATTTAGCCAACCTCCTCAAAGTGCCTGGACAAGGCCTTCCTGGTAGAAGGTGACTGAAGAACTGGTGTCTCATGGTGGGGCTTAGAGTTAGCTGAATTTTTAAGACGTCAGCAATAAAAATCAAACATGAGGAAAAAATGGAGAGAGTGCTTTAGTCAAAGTCTCCAAGGTCAAAAGGACCACTGGGAAGCAAACGCAGCATCTGAGATGAAAAGATAAGAGCTGGAGGTAGAGATCTGTACTTCTTCTGTCTGGTGTCTCTCTGCATCCTTGCAGCAGTGTTTATGCTGTAGCAGCTGGTGGTTTGTTAATTGTGTGTGCACAGGGAGTCATAGACAGGACACAAACAGGGTGTAAACAGGGTGCAGTGTACTCACATAAGGCGAAAAACAGAATCCTCAGTGAGATCGATTGCAACAACCTGTTATTTGTGCAGGTACAGGCTTTTCTTACTACCCCCCAGGTACGGAGAGGGGACAAATCAACTGAACTGACTCCAGTTTTACACGAGGAGGTCATTCCTGATCACTTCTAAAGCCAGAATTGCCAAAGTATACAATACTGAGGATTACAAACTAATTTGTTTGAGTCTGGAGCAATGAGATAAGCTAAGGCTGCGAAAACAGCAGGCTCGGCCCCTAGGGAAAATCTGTGTCAGTGCTTTAATACATGGATAGGAACAAAAACCAGTGCTGATGAGCTTTATAGAGACCCAGGTCTGGAAAAAAGGTGATGGCTGTGATACAGCTATTAAGGAAGATCACTAACAATCACATGAAAAACAGTGAAGGACCGTCTCCCCAAGAATAGACTAAATGCTGGGACACAATAGAATGATGCTCACAACTAGGCTATAGCCAAATCACTAAAATCCTCCCCAGCAGAGCCTTAGCTTATTGCCATCAAAGTCCAGGGATTGATTTAATGCAGTCAGCACGTAAATGGAAAGGAAATGGCTCTTCACCACACCATCTGTTTATTCCATCCCCATAGCCCCACTAGTTAACTCCTTCGTGCTCTGTCTTTCTCTTGCTGATACCCTTCAGAAATAAACACAAAGCTCTGCAGTCACCCCTTGCCAAGTTCCTCATTCACCTCTCCTGAGGTTAGAAAAAACATCTTAACTGTCCCTTTGGTGGCAGTTTGTCACATAGGCAGCTGCTTTTTTTTGCCTGCGAGAGGCTCTGATAGGAGTATCATAAGCACCTTGATTTCTGCACAAGTAGCCTTCAGGGAGCAGCAGGCTTCTCTTTGTGCTCAAGTTTCAGGTGGGTGATGCAGTATTTCCATGCTAGCGTAGAAAGCTCCACTAGTTACTGGATAACTCTCCTCCAGGCTCCTCTGGCTGTGGGTGATTTTCTTTGACTTTTTGCCCCAGAAAGGAAGAGCTCTTCACTGGTGCAGGTCCAGGTATGAGGAAAGACTAGCAACATCATTTCAATGAGATCTTTGTTCTTTAAAAGTTTTACATTTGATTATGCCATAAATAGAAGGTAATTCTTTCAATCTCTTGAGCTAAAGCACACTTAATGTCAGCCCCACACCAATCATTTTTTGGTTGAAAGTGCTTAGGTGAAGGTAGCATGTTTTATGTCTTGGATCCTTTCTTCCCAAGGAGTTCCTTCCCACAGAAGTACTGGCTACTAAAGGTGTAATTAAGGCAATTACAGTGTTTTTCAATAGCCAGCACTTATTTACTTCTCACTTACGTGCTGCTAACTGAGAATTTTCAACTGGGAAAATTTTAGCTATTGTTGCTGAGATGTTTCACTTGTAGAATCCGAGGGATACTTGATAAGGTTATTTCACAGAGCTTTCTATAGTTAAATGAAGGAGATATTAAAAGTTTAAATAACTTTTTGGTCTTTTTTCCTATTAAACTGGGATTTCCCAATGGGTTACCTGAGTTATTTTGCATGTGTTATGCCCTGGGCTGTCCCTGTCTTTCAGTCAGTGAATGATCTGCCAGAGATGCTAATTTTTTTCCCAGTCTTGATCTCAGTTTAAAAGAACTGACGGGTCACAGCGCCACTGGATTTCCTCCTGGCATCTCTGAGCTGGGAAGCAGAGGTGTGAGTTGCTGAATGGCCCCAGCTCATTGTCCCTTGCAGCATAGCTGTGGCTTCATTTGCAGGGTGTCCCACAGGAAAGGTAGGCACAAGGATACATCTGGCAGTCGTTTGAACTTGAGTTTCATCCAAAAGATCTGTAGAGAGGGAGTGATGACTGGCAGCACTTCCCTGGATTTGGTCCAGGCAGGTCCAGTCTTCTCTGATACAGCAATAGGCCATATTTATGGGTCAAGAAGGAAAAGAAGTAAGTCTAAGGTACCTTCAGCATGGCTGGCTGGCTGAAAGAAGAACAATGTGAGCTTTAGACTTGAAAGCAGCAGAGCCAGATTAGAGCAGATCTGAACTGAGCCAAAGTAATCCTGTCTTTCTGCAAGGGGGTGCTGCAGTGGTATAACAGGGGTCTTTGTGCCCTTCTTTGCGGTGGGGCATAGACAATGTCCTTGCTTTTAGCTTGGAGGACCAAGTCCTTGACTGGGATCTACAAGCAAATAGGAAACAAGCAAATGACTGCCCAGCCACCAGCTTAAATCTGCTCTCACTCAGGGGTACTACCATGTTTTTTTAATTAGCTTAACTGTGGAGTCAGTGGCATTCCCCACCAAACTGGTTTCCACTATGAGACCTGGTTCTGGTGAGGAATGTCTGACAGTGAGAGAGTAACATATTTTACCTCTTTGTTTTGTAATATGGAAAGATATGACAAGATTTGATGCCTTGGTGCCTTGGTTTGACTTCAGGGTACAGAGGCTGCCCATTGTCCCTTTGGTTTGGGTCCACTATTCGTATGTTCGGCCCTTTAAAATTATTTCTTCTTTTCTGACTTATCACAAAGAGAATTGATGGTGTTCCACATCATGTGGCACTGGAAGTGCATCGTTTTAATTGAAGCTCCTGTTATAAAAGCTTTCCAACAAATTAACAAAACCTTGAAAAATTCGATGTGAACAAACAAAGTTGCTGGTAGCACATTTCATATAAAGTCAAAGTTTCTGAAAGCCAGGTAGAATGTCCTCAATTTATGAAGCAAGGGGTGCTATCTTTTGTTAGACCACTTGATACAGCTGGAAAAAGTCAACAAGCTTTCAGTTGAAAAACACTTTTTTAGTTCTGAAAACTTGAGATTAAATTTCAAGCAATTTACAGTCTGGTACAGTAATATGTAAGGGAAAAAAACCCACCCATAATGATTCCAATTAATTTAAATTTCCACTTAAAGTAGAGAGGAGAGAATAATTCATTTTGGGAACAATTTGCAATTCTTTTGCTGATGTATTACTTTGTAAATGGAGAGTTTCTTTTAGGCATTTATTGAGACCATTTGATCTTCAGACAGAAATCCATAAGAGGAAAAAAAACAGAGAACAAAACGCTAATTCTGCAAATCCTCTGGGTCCAGTTCTGTGTGGCTTTGTGTTTGGGATACTCGGGAATACTGGATCTGTCATAAGTAGGGCTGGCTAGAACCCAAAAAAGTTTTTTTCATGTTTTCCATTGGAATAGAACAAGACCTTATGAAAAATCTTGCTAAATAAAGAGATAGTTCTGCCCACCTCCCCAGCACAAACCTGAACAGCAGTTAAGTTGTCCTGGTCTGGATTTAATTTCAGGAAATCACTGCAATAACAGCTGAGCCCTTCCAGCTACTTGAAATCCAGGTCTACATTTCCCAGATGGGACTGTAGTGGAAGTCCATTTTTATATTAAGAATTTTATTTTCCTTTATATATATATATATATATACACATATATAAAATACATAAAGAGCTTAATATAGCTCTTTATATATTTAATCTCTTTTGTGGTCTGGCTGTTCCTACTAAGGGGGCTCTGGGCTGGCAACCTTCGTTCCATCCCTCATTTATCCCCTAAGCAGCTCAGTGACCCTGTGCCAGTGATGTGTGACCTCTCTGTGCCCAGGCTTTGGCATCTGGCAAGAGGCGGCAATGTGAATCCTGCTTTCTCCAACACAGGGGAAAAAGAGCCATAGATTAGTACTGCATATTGTTATTGACGATTGATTTTCCTGTTCCAAGTTAAATCAGGCTGAAGAGCAGCTTGAAAAGTCTTTTGGCACTTTTCACCGTCCCAGAGAGCACCATTTCTGCAGTCTGCCCCAAGCTCAAACCACCCCACTGTCATCTGGAGTCTTTGAACTGTCGTTCTCTATTTATGCTCAGAAGCAAATGGCTCTTAGGAGATACTGCACTGGGCAAAATGAAGGCTGATTTCTTTGAGAAATTCCTTTTTAAGTCATCTGCAATAAAACACATGGACTGTAACTCATCTGCACCACAGCAAAGCCTGAATCTATTGACAGTGCTGCTGAGTGACATTTTCATTAGGCCAATGCCAATAGCAGAGATTGATCCAATGGGCAATATAAGTTTTCAAGGACCAGATCTGCCTGATCTAGGTGGAATCAGTCCTTTTGGAGGGGCACTGTCTTGCAGGGAATACACCACTCACAGCTGAAGGCAATGGGATGCTCTCCTCAGATCCTGAAGCCTAGGGTTCCTAGTGGTGATGCGCTGTCAGGATTGGTGGTGGCAACATGGTCTTAAGTGCACCACTTGGTGGTATGTGCCACCAGCTATTTACATCGGTATGGAGTCCTAATAGTCATGGGATGATTTTGTTGTGGTGGGTGTAGGCCATCTTTGCTGGAGATCTCCTCCAGATCCACTGGAAGATCTTAAGTCTACCCGGGTTGGATTTTTAGTCTTCTGAAGGGCTTCTGGAAATCCACAACAGCCCCTATAAGAACCTCAGCTTCCCTTCCTGCAGGGAAGTCCATTACAGAGTGCTATACAGAGCAAGAAACATCTGCAAGAGGAAAGGAAAGAAAGTCCAGCAATAATGGTAGAAATCTGCTCTTCTCTCTGCCCGAGTAGTAAGCAAAGAAGTAGGAGAAATGTTTCCCCTGCCTTTTGTTCCCTCTGATAAGTGCTTCAGTAAGGAAGGAGAAGGAAGAGAAAGAAGAAAGGGGAAGGGGAAGAAGAAGGAGAGATGAGTACTTGATACTCTCCATTGAGAGCATGTCTGCCAGAAGGAGAGATTGATAGAAGGAGGCAGAGAGCAGGAGAAACCATTTAGTTTGCTCACCTTCCAAGTGACCAACCCAGGCTAGACCTGTTTACATGAAAGTCTTGTTATGGAGTAGAGAAAGGCATGAGTTTAAAATCCCTATGTGGATAAACCCAACCAAGAGAGAGAGAGAACAAGGATCCCCATGAGACACTACTCAGTAATAGTTACCCCAAAATTGCTCTCTGCTCGATTTCCCCATCTTTAACCATCTCTGTATTGGATCCAGAAAACAAATTAGGCCCTGATTCAAAAAGTATTGCAGGTCCCAAGTCCAATTTAGTCTTTGTATTGAGTTCAGTATAAGATTTAGGGCCATGAAAAGGAATGAGGAGGCTTAAGATGGGTTTCATTGCTGCCATAGGAGGGACCATGACTTTTTGGATCATGGTCTCAGTCGACGCTCTTCTGAGGCCACACAACCAGTGTTCCTGTCTGCAACACACTGACCCTAAACTAGTCCAACCAGCAATAGGTCCTGGTTGAAAAATACTATAAATCATAAATAGAGTTGCCTTGCTGGTTTATTGTTTAAAATAACTTTGTCTGTGTGTGGAAGGTGCCTTTTCCTGTCTTTGACAGTATTGGAGAAATGAGTCTAAGTTTGCCTGTTCTGCAACATGCTAAGGCATATGCTGTTTGATGGAATCAAAGAAAACAGAAAACAATGAGGGCAAAGCAGCAAAAGAAGTGATCAGCTTCAATTACAGAGTCTTGTTTAAAAACCACGGCAAAGCTACACACTTGCAAAGGTGCACAGTGCCCTTCTTCAGCATCCCTTTACAAACAGAAACACGGAGCCCAACAGGCATCAGATATATTTATGAACAACACCTATAAATATTTAAAGGGAAGGTGTCAAGAGAATGGGACAGGTCTTTTTTCAGTGGTGCTCAGGGACAGGACAAGAGGAAATGGGCACAAATTTGAATACTAGAAGTTCCACCTAAACATGAGGAGGAACTTCGTTGCTGTGAGGGTGGCAGAGCCCTGGCAAAGGCTGCCCAGGGAGGTGGTGGAGTCTCCTTCTCTGGAGATATTCCAAACCCACCTGGTCATGTTCCTGTGGGACCTGCTCTGGGTGGCCCTGCTTTGGCAGGCGGGTTGGACTAGATGATCTCCAGAGGTCTCTTCCAACCCTGTATCATTCTGTGATTCTGTGATAACATCTAAGCCTGCAGCAGCAGAAAAACCCATGTATTATTTCTCCATAGCTTCTGAAGAGGAAGAGGCGTCTGTAAGTGCTGAGCTCAGGTCAGGGCTAGGGGAAGAACAGAAGATCTCCTGAGTCAGGAGGCTGAACTGCTCTCAGAAAATGCTTGTGGCTAGTGTACGTGTGTGCAATTGTGGAAACAGAGGAAGAGGCTTTGTCAGTTATTCTGTCAGTCTGACACCTTAGCTAAATGCATGCTTAGTTTAAGGTGTAATCACACCGTTTGGAAGAATCAGTGCTCATCACTCAAGCTGATGTGATTGACTGATTCTTCCTTGCAAAGTAGGTGTCAATGCTACACTTAATCAAGGTTTGACTGATGTGTCAGGGACTTCAAGTAGCATTGTACCTCCCTTATGCACTGCCCTAGATGCCTCAGTACAGCAGAGCTTTGGACCCTTAATCTTGAGTTGAAATCCTAAGAAACACCTTTGTGTATTTTTATGGCTGGTTTTGTGGGTTTTTTTAAATGAAGTGTATCGGTTTTGGCAACGGTGGCTTCTCTCTGCAGTCAGCCACGGATCCTAGTCTCTCGGTTGTAAATAGTTAACAATGGTGGAGGTATTTCCAGTTGACAGTGTGATTTGTACAAGACCTCCCACTTGGCCAGAGGTCAGGCCAGCAGAATAATCCATCCTCCTGAATCCCAGCCTGGTGCTGGATGTGCTGGGCCACGATGTGACAAGTGTGACCTGGATCTCTGCCTGCTTCTCTTCTATTTCTTCTTCAGTCCAGACGTGTTTTTAAAGTAAAACAAGATGACTTCAGATCCATACCAAGTAGGAAATGGTTAGGCCAAACTCTCAGCCACTCTCTTCTTGATATGCATGCTTATTCGCAAATGCAGATCAGCCTAATTGGCTGCCAGCAGGCACAGATGTCCCTCTGCAGGAGTAGTCAGGTGCCATGCACATTGATTGCAAACACAAAATGGAAGGAGGTTAAAATTTGATCTAAAGTTACCAATTTCTAAAACACAGAGCAAGCAGGAACAAGGTGATGGAAATTCTGGGCTTTGGGAAGCCTGTTCTTGTGTTCTTCTTTCCCTTCCTACGTGCCCCACTTTTTCTTTAGATGAGCAAATTGGGGGACATGGATATTTATTAAGTCACAGTAAAAGGATTAACCCCTTTCTTGCACATAAAATGGCATTAAATTTCCCTTAAAAGGGTGTTTTCAACCTCATGGAAATAATTATCCTTTCCTTGAAGTGACATCACTTTGTTACTCAGGTTGGAAACCTTCACATCTTTTACAAGTAATTGCTTAGGAGGGAACTACATGAATACAGTTTCTCCAAAGCAAAAATTAAAAGCTTTTGCTTTTGCATGCTACCGTCTCTGTCAAGTCAGGATCAATGGAAATTTGCAGAAAGGCTATTTACTGTTTCTTTCAACCAGCCAGCAGGCTAAACCTACAAAAACCTTCTTTCCTCCCAAATCCAGCATGAAAGACTGTTTAGTGAAACGTTCCTATCCTGGAGATTAACTAATTGCTCAGCAGTCTCTCATTTGCACTGCTCAGCTTAGGACAGCGGTTCCTACACGCAGATGGAGCAACGGTTTAACACAAAACGGTTCCTGGGACAGAGGGATTAAGGAGAATTTACTGGAGAGCAATTAAAACAGTTGTTAGAGCAATTTGGTTTTGAGGCTGACTTTCACATCAAAGCAAAGCTATCTGAGGAGCGAACGGAACAGAAGAACAATAAAGGCATCATTTCAGGCCATCTATTCTGCATCCTCAGAGTGCAGATTAATAAAGTCAGCTAAGAGGACACAGAGATCTGCAGGAGCAAATTAGGTGAAGCAGCCTAAACACAGCTTGCATTTGGAAAGAGGCGCCCTGCCTTCAGTCCCTGTTGGCTTTTGCTTTCTGTGGCTTCAGGTCCCTTCCATTTCTACCAGGTTTCCTGTTGCTGTTGTGGTTGGTAGAGGGCTTTTGGCCGAGCTCCTCAGCCGCAGAGACTCCCGCCAGTGCTGGACACCATGGTTGGGCACTGCTCTCATGAGTGAGCCATGCCAAAAACTGTTAATGAAAGCTGGGTTAGAGCCAGTGCTTCTTGCTGGCCTTTTGTTGGTGTTTGCTGGTCTATCTTGGCTTGATGTTCCCATTCTAGCTGTCTACTCTGACCTCCCTGAGCTGGGAAGAGACTTACTCTCCCCCGGGGTCAAAAGTTGGAACTGCATCTGGTGGATGATGCTGCTGTCACCCTCTCTGTTTTGGGAGGGCAGTAAAGCTGCAGTGAAACAGGTTTTCAAGGCAGGGAACCAGTCCAGACCCAGTGAGTCCATCCACACTTCATGGCAGCAGCTTCTTATATCCATCCCAAAGGAAGGCTGGCATTAACACTGGCTGTTTGGGTTTTTCTGGCTTGCCATGGGGCTCACAGGCTGAATGATGTCCTTTCAGATGAAAGACAGATACAGATGGCCCCTGGCTCTTCTAGCAGACTGGACTGCATTTCACAGCTCTGCTAGCCCAGGGCTCCAGTTTCTGCCTAATTACAAACAAAATGGCTCGTGTGAGGTAATTTCCAATTCATTCATTTCTGTCCGTTCTTTCAATAGTTTTTACATTTAAGCACATTTTAATTCATGTAAGTTAAAAGGAAGATGTTTAAACGTCTTAAAAGTTAGTTTAAAAAGATTTTTTAATATCTTAAAAAATAAGATGTAAAACATTTTCACATACAAGTATTAATAGCGAATCATGTTCTCTGTGACCTGACAACGTTTAAAAACATTTCAATTTGGAGCAAGCCTATTTACCAAAGGTTACACATGAGAAATTGGGCTTCACTGGCCTAGTTTTCAGACTATTAATATCAACTTTTTGACAACATTTGACAACTGAAGGCTCCTAGAGAGGGCTACTCCTCAAAAGAGTGAGGAGTGAAGCCTCCTGGACTCATCTGAGCACATCAAGGCCTGGGAAGGGTTTGCTGGTTCTGACATCCCCTAGAAGTGCAGAATGCCACCAGGGGGAAAGATCTGAGCAGGATCTGTCCTGCAACACCTGGGAGCGGGATAATGTTTGCAATGCTAAAAGGCTGGTAGAACAGGAGCAGCCACAGCCATTCCAGGTGGACTCCAGTTTCCTAGGAGCTGTAGGAAGACCGGGTCAACTCCCCACCAACTCCTGGAGGATTTCCCTGGGGAGCAGGGGAAGAACAGGAGGGTTTTGGCTTCCCTATTAGAGGTTTGTCTCATGGCTCCACGCAAACAAAAAGTCGGTCTTTTCACAAGCTCTCAGTTGGCCTCACCAGTCTGGCATGGTCTTCTATTCTGCAGTCATCCCTCGTCTTCCCTCTCCAGCTTTTAAAATAATAGTGTTTATCTGGAAGGACTGGCTGGGGAATGCATCCCAGCTGGGAACTGGCAATACCTCAGTGTGCTGGGGGGGGGATTTGAGGAGGAATAAAAATAGCATCAGATTAAGGGTGTAGTACACACACAGAGAGAGAGAAAAGCTTGATGGGGAGGCTTTTTACACGATCTGCACCAAACCCTGACATTTGCACTGCTAGAGGGCAGGGGTTTGGCTACTTCTTCCCCACCATCACGTGGAGGATATCTGCATCCAAGCGACAGGCATGAAGCTCCCGGGTGAGCACAGGAGACAAACAGGCATCTCAGGGTACAGCTTGTCTGACCTGTTTCAACATCTAGCTGCAGGTGGAATGACTCAGACACCCTCCGAGTTCCTTTTTCTCTCCCTGTGGAGGACTCCTGGAGGATGTGTTGAGATGCAGACACTTCATAGGTGAACCCTGTTCTGAGCATCTGGGCTCTGGAGATCAGATGTATTTTGTATTCTTAGAAGGAGGAAAAATAGCGTGCTCAACTGAGCACTGCACGGGTTGGGGTGTCCTGTGTCTAAATCCCAAATGAGGTGTATGTGACTGCAGTATTTATCTGATGTTGGTTATATCATCAAAAGCTCTAAAATCCATTTGCCATCTTCAGCTAAGCTTGAATCATTTCGGACCGAGGAGACAATGGAGGACAACTTTCCTGTTTCCAAAAAAGGACCTATATAAAAAGGTGCCGAGACCAACACACCTTGTGAGGACACTTACCCTTTTTATGGAAATTAAACATTAAACAGAGTGCCAGGTCTTCAGAATTAGAATCACAGAATCTTGTGGGGTTGGAAGGGACCTCTGGAGACCATCTAGTCCAACCCCCTGC
>BJBW01013399.1:6699-28176 GCA_004320125.1 Scolopax mira | reverse complement strand
TTGAAGTATTTCTAAGCATTGATCAGATCCCCCCTCAGCCTTCTCTACTCCAGACTAAAAGGCCCCAAGTCCCTCAACCTCTCCTCGTAAGGGAGATGCTCATCATCTCTGTAGCCCTCTGCTGTCCCCTCTCCAGCATTTCCCTGTCCTTCCCTAACACACTGCCTCTGTCACCGCAGCCAGCTTGGAAAGTTCCCATTCACTCCATCCACTCATCCCACTCACTCCGTCTGCAGTGTTTTCCTGTACAACCATGGGTCTGTGCTGTCAGATGGGTCGCTGCCATGGTCCGGGTTAAAAATACTCTTATTTGATTTCTTCAAATTTATTAACCTGGATCATTTCACTGATCTCCTTTTCAGTGCTGCTGGGGAGGGGAAGAGTGTCTGCACCTTGAATTAAGGTGATTTCTAGGACATTTATATATTAAATAGGTATAAAAATATAGGGATCTGGACAAATACATCGGATTATGACTAACCAGATGTGAGAGGGATGGGCATAAGGCATTAATACAGACAAAATTTGCTCTGGAGCAAATTTTTGAGAGGTGACCACCACCCACATCAGCCTAACCTGTGCGCTAATGAGTGTGACCTGGCAGTTATTGATTGTGGCCCCCGTCCAGCCTCATGGCAGGGCTCCTTCTTCTGCTCTAGATGGATGTACGTAGCTGTGAACACTGAAATGTTGTGTTTGCTTTCTGTTCCAGTTTTTGGAACTGCAGAGATGCCCAATGAGCCAAGTCAAGATGGTTCTCCCAGGACAGGGTTTCCCCTTGCTACAGGACTCCAGCATCCCTTGCCCATCAGCTGTGTTTATAGGATGCCAACGTTTATTAGTCACTGTGAAAATCTTTATGTTGATGGCCTGGTGTGGCTTTCCCTCTCTCTCACTCGGTGCATACCTGCTGTATTCATCACCATGACAACGGCTGTGCCCTTTTGCTAAACAATTATACATTTGGAAGACCTTAGAGCAGCCTTCCAATATCTGAAGGGGCTACAGGAGAGCTGGGGAGGGACTCTTTGTCAGGAAGTGCAGGGACAGGACAAGGGGCAATGGTTTTAAATTGGAAGAGGGGAGATTTAGATTAGACACCAGGAAGAAATTCTTTGCTGTGAGGGTGGTGAGACACTGGAAGAGGTTGCCCAGAGAAGCTGTGGCTGCCCCATCCCTGGAGGGGTTCAAGGCCAGGCTGGATGGGGCTTTGGTCAACCTGGTCTGGTGGGAGGTGTCCCTGCCCGGGGCAGGGGGGTTGGAACTCCATGATCTTTAAGGTCCCTTCCAACTCTAACTGTTCTATGATTCTATGATTTCTGTGAATTTCTGTGGTGCAGGGCCGGTATGTATTGAAGGCCACTAACAAGAGCATGAGATGTTCTAGGAACAAGACAGGATCATCTCTGGTCAAATATTTGCCACTTTTATAAACTCACTGTGATTCTTCAAGGCTTTTACCAATTTTTTAATGCCTTCTCCTACCTTCATTGGAGTTACTTATCAAGGGGTCTTTGTGAATGCTGCAAGGTTGTGGAGGGATGATTTTCACAGGGCAAAAAAAGACAGCAGAGGAGGGATGCATTTCAAAGCATCTGGAAAGACCACAATTTTACTGATTAGTTCAGTCCTCCTCAGATGGGAGGACTTGGTGTGGCTTAGCCTTGAGAGCTGTCTCCCTGACTTCTCCTTACTGCTGCTCTCATGTACACTTGGCTTTGGGTTCGGGTACACAAGCTGGCACCTCGCAGGAGTTTGTCCAGCAGTAATGTACCCCTTTGGTCAGGTCCCTCTTTGGAAGTGGTGATGGTCTGAGTTTGCAGTCACAGTGAGTTACCTCTTGGTACAGAGGGGAGGGAAAGGTGGTTAGGGTTAAGATCGAATGGAGAACCTCAAGCTGATGTTGTCTCCTCTCTGCCTGCCTCGCAGATAACCCAAATACTTCAGTTCTTAGAGCTGCCCATCGTTAATTCTTACTTAACCTTTGCTGGCCCAACTATTGATGTCAACTCCGTTCTCCCTCCTTCCCACAATAAATACATTAAAAGCAAGAAGAGCAGGAACCTGGTCTCATGAAAGAGAGTTTGTGTTGCACAGGGCAGTCTTCCACAATCCCATCCGCAAAGGAAATGGAGTGCTGTGCTCAGTCTCTGCCACATAAATGAATTTAGCACTTGCTGTGGGATGGGGGTATGGCTCTTTACTGCTTGAGATGTGCTGTACACACAGTTAATTCAGTTTTTTATGATCAACTCCTTTGGGGTTTGTGCCTGTTTCTGGGACAAACATTTGGACAGGCCTATGTGTAACCTCTCTGAAAAGGGTCAGGGACAACTGAGATAGCTCGTCCATTTTAAGATTTCCAAATAAGCCTCACCCAATTTGCTGAGGAATGTCAGATTGCATGAGGTGGTTTTCTGTTCTTATTTATAGAGAAAAATAGCTGGTAATAGTTATTAGACATTAATAGAATTAAGTCTCCATGTAAACACATTTAATCCTATTCTGTTTTAGGTTAAACCACTGTGGAAGTGAATTAAATCCAGGCACATGAAAAAAATTCCTAATATGGAAAAATTTAGCAATGAAAAGCAACTATTGCTGCTAGAATTCACATCTATCTCATTTTTCCCCAGCTCTTTGTTTGTGTGAGAGGATCTTTCTTTTCTTTTACTGGTACATATTCTAGTGATATCTAGTGGTCCTACCAAGAGTAGGTCCCTGCTATGCTAGGCATTGTGCTCCCCTGGTTGAGGGTGAATGTCCTGAAGTGGGGACAAGTCCCCATGGGGTGACGTGGGGATGAAATGGTTTCCTTGTGGTGACAGAGGGGTTCAGTGGGTGGATGAGGATCAAGGCCTGGTGTCCAAAGTGCCATAATCACAGAGTGTCAAGTGAGATGCGAGGCTCTTATCTGGTTATGCTTGTCAGAGTGAAGAAGAAGATAGCAAAGATAGCTTTGAACATCCAGATTTCATGAGAAAGCCAAGGGGAGGGTGGGCACAGGGCTGTGCATCAGCCCACCTTTGCTCCCTTGGAAATACAGCTCCACCAAGGTAGATCTGTCCTGAATTCTTGACTCTTAGCTGACCCCTGGATTTCCGAGTCCCACAGCATTTTCTGCACTAATTCGGAGTGCAGCAGAATTCTTCAAAGGAGCTGCCCACAGTTGTTCCAAGGGTCTAGCACTTTCTGTCCCAAGCAGAGAAAGAGGAAAGGATTTACAGAAGAGCTCTGCCAGGCTCCTGCCTGCACCCTGCGAGAGGCTGGAGGAACATCTGTCTCCTCCTGGGGAGGTGACAGGAGGATTTGGGAGTGTGTCTTCTCCACTGCACGGGGAAAAAGTGGGGAGAAAGTCCATGGCTGTGAGTGGTTACTGGGTCCTTGGTCTCATTTGGTTGGAGCAGATCTGCATGGCAAAGCTGATGGCATCCATCACCTTGGCTTCCCAATTCCTATAGTTTCCTCTAAAGCCCAGCACAGCAGTGCTTGGGGCCAGACCCTCATGCTGCTGGGCTAGGCTCCTCTGAGTGGCTTCTTGCCAAACTGTTCTGGGGCTAAAAAACACCAAAACCATAGTGATTTCCTGGCTTTCTGAAGGGCTTGCTTCAGGAGCGTGAGGTGCAGGCAGTGTCAAATCGGCAAAGTCTGGGCTTTTCCTCTGCAGAAGGCAGCAGCAGCAGAGGAATTCTGTGCAGGGAGACAACATCTGTCTGGAGAAGTTTTGAACTGAGAGAAGAAAAGGGAGAAATGAAAGAACAAGAGTAGACTGGTGGAAGAAAAGGGAGATGAGGGTAGTTTTCGGGAAAGCACAAGTGGCGAGGAAATAAAAAGCTGGTGCTGTAGTCTTTGCTGTTATCCCTCTGGTCTTTATAAACAGCTGGTGGGACAGAAGTTATCAAAGTCACCTCCTGCCTCTCCTGACCATGCATTCAGTGGATGTGGGAGCACTGTGAGCTCCTGCCAGCTGCCTGCCTTGCGGCATCCCTGTCTGCCTCTGGCCACCACTTGCCAGGCAGAAGCTGGCTGGAAAGAGAGGAGGATGCTCAAGCTGTGAAACAGGGTCATGGCCACAGAGTGGGGAAACATTGGGTAGAGGATGTGTTCCCCACCCCACATGTTTTTAGGGACCCAGCCACTCTGGCGCAGCACAGAGCAGAGCAGCACAGCAGGGTGGGAAAACCAGCAGAGGAACAGACCATCTTCTTGGAGACACATCTTGGGGACACGCATCCTTGCAGCTGGTTGCTTTCAGCGTTGTGTCATCTGCCAGAGGTGCCACGCTGTCCTCCAGGGAAAGAAAGGCACAAACAGAGCAACGGAACCCACCTCCCAAATCCTCATTTAGAGACTGTGGCTTCAATTTAATGTAATTACTAAATTTGGAAACAAGGGCAACTTCTCTTGCATTTATTTACTGTCCCCAGTGCCTTGTCCGAGAGAGACAGAGAGAGCTGCTCCATGAGGATAGGCACTAACAAAGGGGAACTTCCAAATGACTGTTATGTGTGGCTGCATCTGGGTCAGGGGATAAAGTATTTTCCATGTTTCTCTCTTGGTTCGGTTGTTTTTGTTGTGTGTGTGGTTTGTTTGGTTTTTTAAGCGAGGCTTCTAATAAACTTGTTAACTTTCCAAATTATTCTAAGCAGCTGCATCTATCCGCAGCACACAAGGTTATATTTACTGTGTTTGAAAGCTCTCTAATGAAGCTTTGAAGTCCAGCTCATCCCAGATTCATACGGAGAAGGAGCTGTAGCCATCATGGCACTCCTCTGCCAACTTCTGAAGATGTGAGACTTGAAAGCAACTATTTTTTTGCAAATATGGACAGGCGTGAGAAGCCCTTTTATAAAAAAGTAAACAGATACTGAAATATGGATACTCCAGATCTGACTGTCACAGAGTTTTGTTTGTGTGCTGCTCTTCAACACTCGTTTCACAGCCCATACTTGCATTTCATCACATGCTGCTTTTCAGTTTAGTACTGTGATGCTGAGAACCAGAGTTTTCTTATCCCACCTCAGTCCCACATTCAAGAAAACTGGATGAACCTAAAAAAAATAATAAAATATGCACAAAATCAACAGAAAGTTTTTACTTTCTTCAACAGCTTGAGGCTCAGATTCCTTTTTCTATAGAGGCTTGAGAAATGCTGCAGGGTGAAATACTGCAGCGTTAAATGGTATCAGGAAAGGGGGGATATTTCTAGGTTTTATAATTGCCTCCCCATTAGGGTGCTTCTCCATGGTGTTCCCAGTACACTCACAAATATTAGACATACAAAGTCTCCAAGAAGCACTTGTGTTGCCGTGTGAAGCCATGCAACTTGGCACACAGGGAACACAATTGCACTCTCCAGCCACTCCTACAAAACTGGCAACAGAGCTAAAAAGTGTTGAGCACATTGGGATTTTCCAGTCTCTGGAGGGTATGCACATTGTATGAAACTTGCAGCTGTGCACTCTCCACAGAATTACTCTTTCCTTTTGGCTGTACAAAGCATGGTGATGGAGCAGGTAGGACTCTGAGCAATGGGTAGGTATTTGGGGTCTTGCTCTCTTTCTTCTCTTTATTCAGTTTATCATAGAATGGTTAGAGTTGGAAGGGACCTCAAAGATCATCCAGTTGCAACCCCCCTGCCATGGGCAGGGACACCTCCCACCAGAGCAGGTTGCTCCAAGCCCCATCCAGCCTGGCCTTGAACCCCTCCAGGGATTCAGCTTCTCTGGGCAACCTGTTCCAATCCTGTTTCTTTCCTTCTCTTGGTGTTGGGATGTTTTTAATTTTTCAAGGCTCTGTCTTCTGCATCAAAAATAAAGGTGAAACCTACTTCCAATCTATACGTTTAAGAAAGTGTGTGTGTGTGTATATATTTGTACCCTATCCACGCAGTGTCATATAGCTGAGGTTAAATATGTTGTGAGCAGCTCCACTGGAATTCACTGTAAGAATTTAAGATAGAAAGGAAGGAGAAATGTCTGTTCTCTCAATGTTGCTTCCCCATCCCCCAGTAATATTTGTCATATGTGATGTCCTTTGGGTATTGACACTGTCGTGGGTTTATCCCCCATAGATCATTTTCCGGAAGATCAGCGATGTCAAGAAGGAAGAAGAGGAGCGCCTGCGGCAGAAGAACGAGGTGACACTGAGCATCCCTGTGGACCATCCTGTGAGGAAACTCTTCCAGAAATTCAAACAGCAAAAGGAGATGCGCAACCAAGGCTCAACCCACATCGACCCAGAAAGGAACCAGCTTCAGGTGGAGAGCCGGAGCGTGCAGAACGGGGCTTCCATCACAGGCACCAGCGTTGTCACCGTGTCTCAGATCACCCCCATCCAGACATCCCTGGCTTACATGAAGACCAGCGAGGCCATGAAGCAGAACAACAGGGATGCAATGGAGCTCAAGCCAAACGGAAACGGAGACCAAAAATGTCTGAAAGTAAACAGTCCTATGCGGATGAAAAACGGGAATGGGAAAGGGTGGCTTCGACTGAAGAATACGATGGGGACCCACGAGGAGAAGAAGGAGGACTGGAACAACGTCACAAAGGCCGAGTCCATGGGGTTGCTGTCCGATGACCCCAAGTGCAACGACTCGGAGAATGATGTAAATAAAAACCCGCTGAGGAAAACAGACTCTTGTGACAGTGGAATAACAAAAAGTGACCTTCGCTTGGATAAAGCTGGTGAGACTCGCAGCCCCCTGGAGCACAGCCCCATTCAGGCTGATGCGAGGCATCCCTTCTACCCTATTCCTGAGCAGGCCTTACAAACCACGCTGCAGGAAGTCAAACACGAACTCAAAGAAGATATCCAGCTGCTAAGCAGCAGGATGGCTGCCCTTGAGAAGCAGGTGGCAGAAATTTTAAAAATATTGTCCGAAAAGAACGTACCCCCGATTTCTTCCCCCAAATCTCATTTATCACCCCAGCGGCCGCCCCAGATACCCTGCCAGGATATTTTTAGTGTTTCAAGGCCTGCATCACCTGAATCAGAAAAAGATGAAATCCACTTTTAGCATCTACCTATGTGTATATATGTATACAGTATATATGCAGAGGTGTATATATACCTTTATACATATATATATGTGTGTGTATGTATACGGTAAATATATATACATATATATTTTCACTTGCATCCAATATGACTTGAACACACCAAGGATTTTGATATGTAAATATTGCATGTCCAGCTGGATTCTGGCCTGCCAAAGAAAACAATTATTAACATAGATATTGCTTGTATAATATGCAGTTGACTGCATGCACACTTTACATTTATTTATAATCTCTATTATGTAATAAAAGAATGACTTTTGTTTAACAAAGGCAATGTACTATTTAAAGAATCAGGGTCTAACCTGCCAATATTGCCATGAAAGTTTTGATCTCAGGCTGGATGAATTGAGCTTTTATTTCCTCACTGTCTTTTCTGCCGAGTTAAACAGTAGATTAACGTGACCACATGGAGGACACATTCAGACTCCAATTAGTATTGTTTCCTGGTCTCATTCCATTCCAATATATTGTATATTTGGTGATGAATTCCCCTGTTCCTTTTAAAGGGAGGGCTCAGCTCAGTGGCCAGGGAAGGGCACCGTGTCCGGTGCTGGGATGGATTTGTGCAATTTATTTGTGTGGGTTTTGTGCATGCACAGCCTTTTATTTCAAGTATCCTCCTGCTCTTTTAACATCATAAGTAAGAAATAGCAATGGTGATTTCTGTGACAAAATGAAACCTTACAGAAGCCCTCAGCTGCGCTCCCTACATGTTGGGAGGGGGGGGAGGTAACTTCTTCCTTCAAAGACTCCTTTTACTGATGCCATTCTCACTGAACCGTTAGAGTAACGTTACGTGGAGTCTCTTTGCAGCACCCAGCGATGGTGTCTGGGTCTCTCAGCATCTTCATTAGGATGGCTTGTTTTTGCAGGGTTGAGGTTGCTCTCTCGCTGTTGTGTTTCCCCGTCTCCTTCCCTCCTTCCCTCCCTCCCTGCCTCCCTTCCTCCTTTCCCCCAATGCCCCTGACAGAAAGGCTTTGCATGAGGTCTGAGCAAAGGAGAAAACAACCATAATTCGGCTCCCCAGGAGCCGTGTGGGCATGTTTGAAAGCCTGTAGTTCAAAGGCTACAGTTAATCCCCCTCCACTCTCTTTTATCAAGAGGGTTTGAGATGGTTTGAGAGGGTTTATCAACTGGATTTGAGAAGGAGAGCAAATCACCAGTCAGGATGAAATTCCCCTTAGGAAGTCCACCCAAGGCACCCGGGTGATAATGTTTGGGTGGGAGTGTGTTGGGGAGGTGGAAGTCCTCCCTAAGGGGCTACCTGCTGCTCTTGCCTTGGACTTGTGGAAGGCTTTGGTGCATGGAGGGATAGGGGGCACGCTTCCAAAGCAGCCTTGCAATGCCACAGAGCATGGAGCATCTCCCAGTCTTGAACCATACTTAGACCCCACCTCCATCTCCTCGGCTGGAGCAGCGTTGCACCAGATCCTGTTTGTTCTCTTGGTTGGAGCTGAGATTTTGGACTCTTCCTGGGTCTGCACCTGAGTGGGGTGGGATTTTTGTCCTCTCTGCACTGGCTGAGAATCCAGACACACATGGTGCACAGCAGAAATGGCCATTGCAGCTTCAGAGCTGTTCACCAGCAGAGCTTGAGGCCAACCCAGCAGAGCAATGGTTCCTTCAGAGCAGGACTTCTCCTCCACACTTAAATGGTCTCTTGCACCATGTTTTCAGAAGTGCCTGGAGTGAAACATGTATGTGCCACAAAGCGTCATTATCAATCAGGTAAATAAGAGACATGTTTCTAATTAGTGGCCATCTTTACCAGACACCAATACCAGTTCCGTCACTTAACATTTTGAATCTAAACTAAACTAAATCGCTTCTTGAAAAAACTAAAACCCCAAACAAATAAACCAAACCATGATTTGCAGCAGTGGCAATTAGGAACCTGCATCTTAGGGTGAACATATCTATCTATTTGGGAGACATGTAGACATGTCACTTCAGGGCATGCTCTCGTGGCCAAGATTGTTGGTTTGTGTCTGTTTGTGGGGTGTGAGGCTTTTTTGTGTTGTTTTTTTTTTTTTTGTGGTTGGACTCAATGATCTCAAAGGTCCTTTCCAACCATGAAGATTCTGTGATTCTGTTATGAAATCTAAACCCATAACCTCCCCCAAAGTTCATAGGAAAGCCAAGGACATCATTGCTTCTGTGATGTCAGTTCATGGAGGCTTTTCGGGAGATGATGGTCTTTCTCATTTGCTATTCCTTTCTGGCCTCTTTCCATCTCTTCTCCACCTCCTTTCTTTAGGAAATCATAGACAAAAAAAAAAAAAAGAAAGGAAGCAAAGCATAAAAAGCCACCAAAAGGGACAACTTTTCCCAAAGCCTGGTCGTTAGTCTGCCTTCTTGTTATGGTTTTCCTTCAGCTGCAATTGCTGCTGTGAGAACTGGCAGCAGCTGTATTTTGTATTTTTGGCCTGCAAAAACAAACTGCACTTGCAAAACAGCAGGACCTTGGAGGACCTGCTCTAAATCCTGCCCTGGGACTCCGGAGGAGTTACAGGGTTAGGGAGTTACAGGGTTGCTGCAGGCTCTTGGAATACATACAGACCTCGTGGGTACCACTGAAGTGCCAAGTTTTGAGGATGGGACCCTTCCTGCCTGACTTGGATTGTGGGTGAAGACAGACACACAGCAAGCACTCAGAGATGGCTGGTGGATCCCTGAGTCAGGCAGGCTGTCAGGGGGCTAGATTTTGGGAAAGTTCCTCGAATGCATGAATCTGCCAAGATTAGAGCCAGCAGGGTAACGGGTTGTGACTTTGTTAGAAAGCTTTAGCCTTAATGGCATTCCTCTGCCTTTGTGAAGGACTTATTTTCTTTCTCTGTAACTGATATTAATTCTAGATAGAGCTGCATGGCATGCGAAAGGATCCCTATTTAGGTTTATCTTGCAAGTCAGGTGTAACTTTGTGCCACTTTACAATGAGAGAACATGTAACAGCATTAATCTGACCTTGAAAACTATTTGAGCCCAGAATGTTTATTGCAGTTCAAATGCAACCTTACTGGTTTAAAAAAAAAAGGGTAGTGGCTAAAAGCTATAAATAGTGTAAAATACCAAGCTCATGAATGAAATACGGTGTTTCCAGGTCCACTTCTAGTGCTGCTTTGACTCTGTGGAGTTCCATTGTTGTCCGTTGCAAGGTAGATAGACTCATAGAATCATCTGGGCTGGAAGGGACCTCCAAAGGTCATCTAGTCTGACTCCCCTGCAGTCAAAGGGACACCCACAACTAGACCAGGTTGGCCAGGGCCTCGTCGAGCCTCCCCTTGAATGTCTCCAGGGAAGGGGCCTCAACCACCTCCTTGGGCAACCTCTTCCAGTGCTCCACCACCCTCATTGGAAAGAACTGATTCCTAAGATCCAATGTAAATCTGCCTTTCTTCAGTTTAAACCCATTGCCCCTTGCCCCTCAAGACAGTTGGACTCCATGATCCCTAGGGTCTTTTCCAACCTAAACAATTCTATGATACTGTGATTCAGTGGTACCACCTTGTACCTTGTAGGAGGTGGTAGGGTGATGGATGTCTTGCAGCCATGGTAAAAGCAGCCTGCAGAGGGGCTGTCCCAAACCCCCTGCGCCGGGACTCTGGCCGGAGGCTCTATTTGCAGTCTTGACCCTAGTGGCTATTGCACTGCAAGTTGGGCTGGTCCCATTCCATGGAGATCCCCATCCCTGGAGGTGTTCAAGGCCAGGCTGGATGGGGCTTTGAGCAACCTGTTATAGTGGGAGGTGTCCCTGCCCAGGGCAGGGGGTTGGAACTGGATGATCTTTAAAGTCCCTTCCAACTCAAACAATTCTATGATTCTGATTCCGAAGCACTTTGCCCTGTTGTGATCAGAACATTACATGTTGTTTCATGGAGTAGTTAACTGTGGAGCGGTGGGTGGTTCAGCCCTCCCGTTCCCATCCTGGTTGTGCATGACGCAATGGAGCATCTTCTGTTAAAGAAACCTGAGTTGTTGCCTGTGAGCCTGTCAGTCAGGCTCGAGGGGAAGCGACCACCTATAGCTCTAAGTGCACTGAGGACACAAACATGTCCCTCCCACCCAAGTCAGTGCTCAAGAGCTTCTTGGCTCCGGGCTGCATGCTTTCCTTTTCTTTTAAGAGCTCTATACTTGTACAGATGTTCCTGCCACGTGCTGGGAACATCATTCTTAGCACTTACCTTGGGCTTTGTGTGTTCAAAGCATTTTACCCGCACACGAGTGGATTTTATCTTTCTGGACTTTGGAACAGAAACAAAATATGTACAGAACAGTAGACTCTTTTCAAAGCAAATGAGCTAGAGTAATTTTAATAGATTTTTTTTTTGGTGTAATATTACATATACGAGATAGAACAACACTTTAGGATAATAACTGAAAAAAAATATAATTGTAGTGAAGATTCAGTTCTTCTGAATTTGTATTTGTAAATCCTTTTTTCCACCTTTCGGTCTTTGCTGGGGGGTTAGAGCAGAGCTGACTCTGGAAGTGACAAATT
Source organism: Scolopax mira (assembly GCA_004320125.1). NCBI lineage: Eukaryota > Metazoa > Chordata > Aves > Charadriiformes > Scolopacidae > Scolopax > Scolopax mira. Next base: position 16,614 of record BJBW01013399.1, on the reverse strand, counting down.
TAAGCTTTGCCAGTTTTTCTTGACCCTGCTCTGCAGAAGTACACAGCTCTAGGGACTCGATGCTGCTGGTGCCCAACCTCGGGCTCATTGCTGGATTCAAATTCAGTCTCCATTTACCACCACACGGAAAGAAACTCCGTCACATGGGTGTCAACTGAAAGCCGAATCCAATGCTCATATGGGACCTTAGAGTGTATTTGGGATCCCAGAAAATGTTAAAGAAGGCTGTCCTATTTGCCAGCTGTGAGCAGTCGCTCTTGAAGTAGCTGAGCCCGTTATACAGATGTTATCGTTTGCATGGGTTGGAAAACAGATGTTGTGCTCATAAAATAGTTTGGAGGCTTTTGGGGGAATAAGATGTCCTCAACTGGAAGGGAAAATAAAAAGTCAAAGGTTTAATACAGACTTTGGGAGTGAGGAAGTAGAAGGGATATATATTAGAGTGAATTCAAAGTTCTGTGCTTGGATTTTGAGCATTTAGAAAACACAAGCCTATCTTTTATGATGTCAGGACTGGACAGAGTGATTGTCAAAATAAGTATGTTTTTCCTAAATTAGGTGGCATCAAAGAGATACTACCCATTTCTGAAAACATTTCAAATACCATTTTCCTACAGAAGAGAGTTTTAATAGGTTTTGTCATTGTTGTTTTTAGTAGGCCGTACGTAAAGGCTTTTCTCAGTTCTTTTTTGTACTAGAAGCTCCTGTTTCTCACACATCTCTTCAGGTCTGTAGTGCTTTATAGTCTCACTCCTAACAAACTTTTTAGAGAGGGTTTGAGAAGTGGGATTCTGCTGGAGAAAGGCAGCCTGCACTCTGACTCTCCCTTCCCGAGCTGCTCTGAGCACTAAACAGCAGTAGTTTGCCTTTTTTTTTTTTTCTTGGCACTTCTGGATCTGCACTGATTTCCCTCAGGGAATTTAAGGAAGGAAACAGGAAAGTTGACACTGTCATTTTTCCTGGGTGGCCTCAGTCCTTCATTTGTGTCTGTGCCACTAGAGCAGTGCTTCCCCAGGGAGCCTACAGGGAGGAAAAGTTTGATCCAGCTAGATTTCCACATATGGCAAGAGTGAGCTTTTTATAATTTTCTTTTTATTTGCTCAGGGAAGTCATGGCTCCCCATCCCTGGAAGGGTTCAAGGCCAGGCTGGATGGGTCTTTGAGCAACCTGGTCTGGTGGGAGGTGTCCCTGCCCAGGGCAGGGGGGTTGGAACTGGATGATCTCTGAGGTCCCTTCCAACCCAGACCATTCTATGATTCTATGATTTTTTTTTGGTGCAAACGGGTAACACAATCTCTATGTGGTTTGTTGGCTTTAATATTTTATAGTGCGATTCAAAATTAAATGCAATCTTAAAGTTCCTGAATGGAACTAAATTAGACAAGAAATCCACGTAACTTCTGGCCACAAAGCAACAAATGCTCTTGCTGACATAAAGAATATTGTACAAAGATCAGTGTTGTGATATCCAAAAAATGCTAAAGAATATATAACCATCCTTACTGAGGTTACAATCAGTAGTACAGAAACTTGACCTTGTGTTGTACAGTGGGCCAAGAAGGAATCTATTGATTTTGAATACTCAAACAATAAAAACATTCAAAAAGGGCTTGACCAGGCCATGATAAAAAAATTATATTAATTTATTATTTTATGCTAACCAGTCTCTTGAGGCAAGGCAGGTGGAACCAGGCGGCTGAGGCAATATTCACACCAACATTTTTATCCGTTGTCTCTAAAGCAGAAAAGTGCATTTCTTCATTATTTTCTGCTTGGAGAGACAAGCTTGCTCAGCCCACTGTCTGAGCCTCTACATCTGGCTCTCTGCCACGAAGACATCGGTTAGCCTTAATTAAAAGCCCTATAAAAAGGATTTTGTATTAGACTGGGCTCACCCCACACGGTCCCCCCCATCCCCAGACTGTATGATACCTGGTTCAGACCCATGGCCATGGCAGAATATGTTTCTGCTTGCCTGCAAAGGACATATAGGCACACCGTATGTACAGATACCTACACATTTGGAATGGAGGCTCAGAACTGGCCTGTTTAAGACTTTCACCGGTGGGATAAATTGTGCTCTGGAAGTGCCAGTCTCTCATCATTTACTGCAGAGTAATGACTTCAGATTAGGCACTTGATTTGTAGACTGCTGGAGGGTAAATGAAGTGAATCCAACCCATAACTCAAGCTCTCAGCCTGATCTCGTTTGTGTAAAGGGTACCTCTAAAAGGGACCGCTTACCAGCTCTCCAGCACAGAAGCACTTTCCTACGGGTGACTAACAGCACAGGGAACATTGAAATGTCTCAGCATGCAGCCAGAAACAAAGCTTTCAGATCCTAAACTGCTAGTGAGAGCTCCATAAAGACCCTCAGATGCTCTGGTGATCAGGTTTTTAACTTTTTGCCCCAATGCCATGGCAGGATAGACCAGGGATATCCATTTTCACAGGTATATAGCAACCGAGATGCTCTTCGTCATGATGTGCAATGCCAAGGCACGGGGGCATTGCCAGTCACTTTTTGGACAGTGCAAGACTGGGATTTTGCTGCTCTGGGATATTGAGGATGTCAGGAGTCTTATTGCTGAGCTATGTCATGCAGAGGAAAGAGGCCAAGGCTTGGAAAGGTCCAACAAAGGGAAAAATTGTAGTGAAGGGCTTCCAAGGTAGACAGACAGATGGTCAGGCAATTGCCCTGGCTGTGGGAGGAGGGAGAAGTAAGGATATAAAGAGTGGTGTCCAAAAATGGAGACAATATTCCACTGAAGTCAGTACTTACTAGTCTCTGCATAGTGGCTGCTTGTGTCTTTGTAATTTATTTGTTTGGAAGTTGGCAGGCTCCTCTTTTCTTCAGGTGGCATTTAAGGATGGGGCTGGCAGCCCTTTCTGGGGTGACAACTGCGGGACAGGGAAGGGCCATTAGAGGATAACTCAAATATAGATGCCCTTAGGAGAAATTGTGGACTTCATGAAAGCCAAAGACTGCACAGCTTGCCAAAGAACTGTCAGAAGGGGGCATATCATACCCAAACTGTGCAGCATTGTGTATGGACTCTATGTGAAGCTGGCACTGCTTTGAACAGGGAGGTTTGACCAAGTGATTTCAAAAGGTCCCTTCCAAGCTGTTGTTTTTCATTCAGTAGATTTTTAACAGCACAGAGAGGAGGTAACTTTTGGAAGTCCTTAGTTACGTTCCATTATTTTCTGGTTTTTGATTTAAATACCATCCTGAGGAACATGGTACCAGTTTTCAAGATAACAAATATTTCTAAGATCTGATACTCATCAAGCAGAGAAATTTGCCATGTTCTAAAACTACAGCATATAAATAGATGAAACCCTTCACTAGGCATCAGCTAATATTCATACTTGATGCCAAACCCTGAGAAAATGTTTCTGGAAGCAGTGGGCTAATACGGATGCACCAGCAACACCCTCTCCCTCTTCCAACCTCTTCTTCCCCCGTCCAGTGAAAGGTGACTACAATGTCTGAAGATGCCTTCAAAATAAAACACAATAGAATTTGAGCTGGTTTGCAGTTTTCAACTGGCAGACATGCTAGTCTATAGGAAATGTGTGAAGGGCAAGTAGGTTTCTCCTTGGTGGCTGGACCACGAGGTGATTCCAGGTGTCATTGTGTGGACACAATTGCTAAAATGGCCTAGGCTTGTCCAAAGGGTCTGGGGATGTCCATGGGGCCTGAGTACATCCCTAGAGTCTGCCCCATCCCCATTCCGAAGCTTATTCCCTGCTTTTCTAGGCACATTCCAAGGTCTACACCTGGCCCTATTGGGTTTAACTGGCAAGCTGTTTTTCCAGCTTCTGTAACCTCCTCCATATCCCTCACAGGCTTGGTCTAAAAGGCCAAACCTTCTGCCATCTCAGTGCATTATTTCATTAAATCAACCTTAAGTTTTATTTTCTTTGTGTAAAACCTTGAACAGTATGGAGTCCCATAGAAAAGCAGGGATTGGAGTGTTTGTGGCTTTTTTAATGAGCCAGTCTGAAAAAGGGAACTCAAGTGAGACGCCAGCTTGAGACAGCCACCTATGACTGTATCCTCTAGTTTCCTCCTCCAGTTACACCTTAAGTGAACTTCCCTAGTGGTGGCACTTTGAACTGAAGCCATGTAGTGCCAGTAAAAGGTCCTCTTCGCTTCCTAGGTCCTCTGCTCAACGTTTCCATGCGTGGTACGTCAGGACACACGAGCACTTTCCTGTCCTGGGCTTGGTTTCAGGAGAATTCCCTGCTTCTCTTTTCTCTTTCACCTCTTTGTTTTCCTAGAAGAAAACCCACCCCTTTGTGCTGGTATCCACCTCCTCCAGCTGGTGGGGCAGGAGAGGACTGAAAGTGGGTGAGGAACGACGTGGCGCTTCCTGGCTGAGCAGATGGGAACCCAGTTGCATCCAGGGCTGGTGCTGGGACCACCAGTTGGAGGTCACAGCTTAGTTTGTAAATCAAGTGTCTTGCCCGAGCTCCCATGCAAAATTTGTGGTTTGTTTTTTTTTTTTTTTAAAGCAAAACTAAATTTGTGCTCTGCTTCTTATTAGTCCTCTGTTGTCCCTGCAGGATTAATTATTTTCTTCACTTGTATCATCAAATGCTGTTTGGCAACAGCTTTCTTTTTTTTTTTTTTTTGGTTTAATTAGAAGTCCTGGCATTGCAAACAACAAGCTCAGTCATGTGGTACTTAAAACTTACAAAGCTGAAATGTCACCTAAGCTGGTAGCTAAGCCTAGGTTTTGAATATCAACAACCCCGTTGCACTCACTGTGTGTTCAGAGCTCATTGCTTTGGGGACATCAATACATCAGTGTGAACGTCCTTCTCCTGAAATCAATCACAGAAGGGTTTTTGTTCTTCATATTTCTTCCACAATGTGGCTCTTAGAAAAGGACTGTGGATGCAAGGATGCTGTGGCACCTTCCCACCCTTCCTGCTGCCCATTAATGCTCTGAAAATCCCCTTTCTGGACTTAAAGGAAGGTCTGAGTGCCACCAACTGCATAATTCTATCAAGTGGTAAATTCAATTTATCGAGTGGGAGAGGCGGTAGCTAGCAATAAGGCAGGATTTGGGTTTTAAAAATCTGCCTTGTGGGAATTGGGCAAGCTACCAGAAAGACAATAAAGGATTTATCTGGCAGTGCCTGCCCAAGGAATGCTAAACATGCAAGTGGGAGAATTTATTGATACCAGTGAAAAATCTCATTAAGTGTTAAGGTGCAAAGTAGCTCTGTGAATGTACCTTTTCAACTGTCCCAGTAAAACCCCAGCGCTCACCCAAGGGAAACTAAGGCTTGTGGAGTGCAGAACTGGCCACACAGCTTTCCCAGAAAACTGCTATGCCAAACAGCCTTCCCCAAATGGGACAACTCTTATTTTACCAGCATGGGCAAATTTCATAACTAACCCCAATGGATTTCCCCAGCAAGTAGTTTCACAGGGATTCAAGGATGCTCCAAAAGCTGGTACTGCAGTGTGTCTCCTAGGACAGGTTTGGTCCCTTCCTTGCTTGTCACTGACTGCCCTTCAAGAGAGCTGTGGCTCTGCCAGGGAGGTGGGAGCCCTCGATAAACCCGAAGCTTGGAAACAAAGGTTCATTATTCATATTAAGGAACACATCTCAGTAGTAAAAATACCCTTGCTAACTGTCTGAAGCTCCGATGCCTTATGAGCACAGTTCACTTAACAAAATCCCATTAGTACTGCAAACTCTTGTCACATGAATTAGGACATGATACGCTTCATAAACCTTACATACCTATTTACTGTGGCTAATGTGTATAGCACCTGTCTGGGGCTTTTATGTGCAGATGTAGCTGCATATCTTGTGTTAATTTCTGCATGTTTTGAATGCTACGCAATATGAAGCAGAGTATTTTCCACAATTAAGTGTTTTCCTTTCTCCCTTTCTTCCTTCCTTCCTTCCTTCCTTTTCTCTCTTTAACTTTTCCTTCCTTCCTTGACTTCTGCTTTCTTCTTGCCCAGATTATTAGGCTAGCACTTTGTAGAAATGGGATGATTGATTAAGTAATGTTGCATCAGCAGATTTAATGAGACAATGACCTGGTTTGCTATTTGTGTTCAAAAGAAATAATACGCTAATAGGCATTGTAGCTGGGTTTGATTTGTTCAGGTCCTGCTTAAACATCAGCCAGTGACCAAGTGGTTCAGGAAAGTCTACCATCAGATCTAAATTGTGTTTTTTGGTGGTTTGAAGGTAAATGTTTTCAGACATTCTGCATAAATTTTCTTATTAAGGTCAGTGGCAATCTTCCCATTAATTTCTATACTCTAACACAGTTCTTGCATAAGGTCCAGGACAGTGAGTTTCAGTGTGGGCTGAGACTTCTCAAAACTGAGAGCAGGGGGTACCAAAATTTTTCATTTCATGCCCTTGTCTAATGCAAATAGATCCAAGATTTCATGCCCTACAAAGCTGCATGCCAAACGCAGGCAGAAATGTAGAGGTTATGTTTGAAGATTGGGACAGCAGGTTAAATTGCCATAAAAATCAGCTGAACAGATGAGGGAAAGGGCACTTCTTAATTAATACATGTTTGAATCCAAATTACTTACCGGAATTGTCGGTAGTTTCCATCCAAAGTAACTGCTCAAAATTCATGACTGTCTAGAATAGCCCTGTACGAGTCAGGTGTGTACATGAGCTGTGCAAACACTCTCTGGGGAAGAAGCACAGTTAAAAATAAAGTTATTATTGTTACCAGAGAGAGAGATGATGACAAAGGCTGGAGGTTATGCTCGGGTACTCTGAGACTCTTGAATCCTACCCTGCCACCCCTGGATCCAGGTATCTGCTGCTTCAGAGATGAGCTGACGTGCTCAGCTTTAGAGTCCTGTTTGTGGTCCCCATGTCCATCCACATCTACGGTGGAGCAGAGCATCAGGCAGGGAAGGAGCAGCTTGGGTAGGACTTCATGAAATGTAGCCTTCAGCCTGGACCAGGCTTTGAAGGGGAAAGTCCTGGCTCCATGAGGGCCATGGGAGTTCTGGTGGGGGTTTTAGGATTCCTCCCCTGCCTCCTCCATCCCTTTGAAATGCTTATGAGTTCCCACTCGTGTTCAGGCCACTAGTCATCCTAGGCTCTTAAAGACAGAAAAATCTGAGGAATATAGGAGAAAAAGGGATTGAGGAGTGGGCATGATCTTGCATATGTCTCTCTGCGCTCCCGGCTCCCCAGTGGTGTCTGATGAAGTATCCTTGTAACAGCAGGCTCACGGTATATCTCACAATTAGTGGCAGGTGGAGATTTTTCTAAGCAAATTAGATACAGTCAAAACCCTGTACTATTTTTCTAGCTTTTTTTTTTTTTTTTCCTCCAGGCTTACCCCCCCCTCACCCCAAATGACAACTGAAAACTAATCTGAGCCAGGGGCTGCTATACAAGCCTGCACAGGGAGAGGCTGAACCCCAAATACCACCCCACAAGGTGCCCACTGAGCACCCATTCTAGGCACAGCCTGCTTTCTCTTTTTCTCTGCTGAAATGCAGCTATGTGGCCAATATCCCCCCTTTTTCCCCCCCCTTTCCCTGGGAGCAGGCAGCCTCGTGTCACCAGCCCAGTGCTCACTGACCCACTTGTCCTGCCAGGGACGACCCTGCGATGCTAATCCCAGGTTCCTGCAAATCCTTCCACTAACACTAACAGGAATTTTTTCCCAAGCTGAGCATGATGGTCTTTAAAGCCTCCTTTTTACCCTGAGATGCTTCATTTTGATTTCAAATTTCAAGGTGTCCCATTAGCTGAAACAAGCACCGGCTGGTGTAATCACGTTGGTGCAACCCTCGGGGAGAAGTTGGGGGAAACCAACGAGTTTTAAAACCTCACATCATTGGAAAAAATGATTTACAGAGTGACTGCAGCTTTTGAATGTATGTGATTGACAGACACTGGACTGTGGGGTGGAAGAATATTTTGGGAAAATGTTTTTTTTTTTTTCAAGTGACTGTTTTGGTTTTTTTTTCAAGGAAGAAATTGGGGGAAAAGGTTATTGCTCAGATAATGCGTCTTTTGTTACTACTTGCTGCTCTTTGTACACCAGCCAATGCAAATGGCATTCATGTTACTGATGATATTTTTGAACAGCCCAGCTATCTTTTTTGCTGTTGTTAATATACTGAGGATTTGGGGGGATTTTAAATGCCTCTCCCTTTCAGGATTATTTCTACAGAAGCAATTGATAACTGTATTTTGACAGCAGGAAGCTTATAAAAACCTAGAGAGAAAAAAAAAATAAAAAAAAAGCATTTGAAACTGAACAGCTATATAAAAGGAACACACCTCTGCTACCATATCTGAAATCTGCAAAGCAATCATGAATTCCATCAAGGAAGGACCATCTTTCTACTGCAAAATCACACATCAGTTCCTACAGAGCAGATGCTCCCTTGACCACTGGCCAGACCCGCCGAGGAGGAAAGCCTGGGAACACCCGGCTGAGACGCTGACTCTGCTGTCGATTTTGGACGTTGCCACATGTGGTGGACTGAAGTCGGTCAATCTGTAGCCAGTTTCTTGTTGCACTTTTTTCCTGTTTGCTAAAATTCAGCAAGGAAAACGTGTGTCACTTTAAAGCATTGGCAGACAACTGTTTCTAACCCAAACGATTGTGGGTTTTAGCACAATGAACTGTACTTCTTCAGGGAGGATCAATGTCAATTTTTTTTTTTTTTCCACGCGTCTTTATTTACATGTGGCTATATTTTCATTGATACAGAATAAAAAGTGCATTTTATTGACCTTGCATGTTTGTGTTGTGACTTCTCTTCAGCTCTGGCACCATAAAAGTGATAGCTCTTGTTTTCCTGGCCGAAGCAGAACACAATTTGCCGGGATTAATGAGCAAAACATAATCTTATTTTTAAGAGGCCTGGGGATGGAGGAGACAAATAAATCTATTGTTAGAATAGAGTTTGTGTACACAACAAGAGGAACAATTCCTCCTCACTGGCCTGGAGACAATAGGAAATAAATCAAGCTAACCTGAGTGCAGGTATCTCACCCATAAAACTTCTGCAGCATCTAATTGCCTCTCCCAGGCAAATCAGGATGAAGAGGGAACTCTTTGTCTAAGTAGATAATAAGCACTTGCTTATAAACAGTTTTTCATAAAATGTTAATCACATTCCAAATGAAAAATGAAGGTTGGGAGAATTTGGTAGAGGCAAAAGTGTTTCACTTGAAAATGTCAAGAATTTCCAAGACATTTCCTCCCTTTGCTTCTTACATGGTTCTCTTTGTCACAGGTGGCATTCCCCAAAGAATCATCTCTGACAAGGTGTCAGTGACCTTTCTGACATAATTATCCACAACATCACTGACGTGTTCTTGAAACCATAGTTGTTCCAACTCTCCTTCAGCTCAAAAGTCAAAGCACGTGGAAACTGGTGGATTTTTTCCTATTCCCTTGCAAGTGGCTTTGCCCCAGGTCCTACAGGCTTTGTCCCAGCCAGTGACGGTGTCAGGGTGTGGAAGGGTAAGCACAGCTCTGACAGAAAGAGTGGAACTAATTCAGTTTGAGGGTAAAGCATCCAAATGTGGCTGCTGTTGCCATCTGTAGGGACAGGTTGTTTGGAGAGAAGATGTTTCTCCTACTCTGGTGAGCCCCCGGCCTGAAGCACTGTGTCCAGCTTTGGAGCCCTCAGGGAATGACATGGACCTGTTGGAAAGGGTCCAGCAGAGGGCCACGAAGATGCTCAGAGGGCTGGAGCACCTGATAGGATGGCTGAGAGAGCTGGGGTTGTTCAGCCTGGAGAAGAGAAGGCTCTGGGGAGAACTTAGAGCAGCCTCCCAATATCTGAAGGGGCTACAGGAGTCCTGTCACTGGGAACCACTGAAAAGAGTCTGGCTCCCTCCTCCTTCAACCCACCCTTTAGATACTTGTCAGCAT